>CABFOW010000171.1:305874-333517 GCA_902141385.1 Timema californicum
GACCGTATCTTACAGTTACAAAATCTACTAAAACTGTTTTCATATATTCATACATCAAGCTATGTTATCTTTATATGTCATTTTTGATAGATAGTATCAATACCTATAAATTATTATTATTAGCACCGCGTCTTACTACCCGTTCGGGTTGTACGCACTTACGCTAATGTGTAATGGTAGGGTGATTGTGAGATGAAATGGAGGACCTACAGTTTAACGTGGAATCCGAACCATGGTGGAGGCCTGGCATTCCCCACATTCACAAGATGTCTTGTCAGAGGTGAAGGAAGGAAATACCTATAAAATAATACTAGTTATTTTATAGTAAAATATTATCCATGTTGACCACAAATATATAGAATTGTATTTTCTAAAAGGATCTTCTAACCTGAATCCTACTTTACCTCATCAACCTGTAGTCAGCCCTGTGACGTAAGAGTAAGCAATTACTGCTTAGTTACGTATGCTACTCAAATAAAGAAAAATAAGATTCTAAGTAGTACACTGAATAGATGAAACTTGATATGACTTCACATTATATTTCAAGTCATGATTGTTTTAAATTTGTTCACGTAACTAACAAAATACAGTATAAGAGTACAATTCTTAGACCACCTGTCTCATAAATCCCTACAAACTTACAATATTTCATTGGAAGAAAGACATCCCCTTCTAAAGAGAAGCGTTTTAGCTTAGTTTTTTTTAGCACTGCGTTCTACTTTCGGTTACGGTTTTATGTTTATATACTAATTACTCTAATGGTTTTATGGATAAGGAGGGCCACATTTATATCAATTGTACCCACATTTGTGTGGAGGGAGAGTGGAAAGTGTTTTGGAAAAAACATTATTACACCAGACCGAAATTCGAACCTCAATCTCCCCACATCAGCAGTTTAAGTCTACTGTAGGAATAGCGCGTTAAACCACACGGCGGGTTTTAGTTTAGTTGAACACATTTAATTTTTTTGTTACCAATGAAAAAAAAACTACAAAATAATGGCAATATAATAAGTACTTTTCTTTACCCTTTAGAGTAATTAAAATTAATTTGCTCGTTAGTGTGGGATGAATTGTTACGAAACGTACATTTGCAGGTCTTATAATCATGGGCTACTTGGAATTTTATGGGAACATTTTTTCTTAATTTAAAAAGTATTTCATTCAATGACATTTTGTTGGTGACCAATATTCAAGAGCAGTTGAAATTACTAAATGTAGAATATTAAATGTATCTACCGAAGCAATATTTTATTTATTTTTGCAATAGAAGCTAAAAGTACTGCAAAAATACTGGATTTATCTCGCGTTTCTTACCATACCATTTTATTAATTATATTAGACGTAGATGTTTTAAAAAAAAGTCTTTGCCTCGTCTTTCTTTGAATACATTTATTGAAGCTTGAGTCAATTTTGTGATGTTAGGCGAGTTAATTTTATAGTTTATTCGTTATCTTCCAACGTAAAACTATTATAACTTATTATACCAGTGTTTCTTAAAATTTTGCCAGATGCATAAACTGATAGTACTTGTGCAGAAGAGGCCTGCATTGTAGAATTTTAATCTAAAAAACAACAATAAAGCTACTTTCTAATCAATTCCCTTCATCTTGACGAATCCATAACGTATGAGAGAAGAAAACTTTCTATTGTTTTTTTTTCCATCATGTTCCATGATACAAACTACACAAATTTGCTCGATGACACAAAAACAATTTTGTCCTATCGCGTGTAAACACATAATGTAAGGTTCAGTGTGAATCTAACCTAATTTGTGTATGAGACCTAATAACATTAAAAGATATTTTTTCATTAATTAAACTCTGAGGCACATTAGGTACCCCCTCAAATCCTTTGCACACCTATGGAACCGTTAATCTGAGTGGAGTTAACTTAAAAATTCAAATGACTGTGTTGATAAAGTGTAAGAAAATGCATATATATATCAATGTATACTATTTATAATAATGTAAATTATACATAAGATGTATTAATATATAATAAATAATTAATAGAATATTTAACTAAACTATATTTTGTTTGCGACTTAGATCATTTTTGTCCCGTAACTAGCAGTCGCTCCTTCTTTCTCTTATCCATGGACTACAACGCTCTGATACAACTTTAGTACTCTGTCGTAGTGGACCATATGGTTCTTTTACACCCTGAACCTACCCCTTTTCCCCTTCTGACGTCACTAACGTTTACAATACCGTTCTGCCGAGGCTGTAACAAGACATTGGGTGAAAAAAAAAGAAAAATAACATTTTACAGTTCCTCACGGCATAAAATCGCACTTTGTAAAATTTACTGTATTTTTGTATGTCTAAATGTGTGAGTAATCCCCCCCTCAACGATTATATAAGAATTAAAAATCACACATATTTTTATGTTTTTCCTCTTCGTGTACATGAATTAAAATTTTAGAGCAATCGAATTAAGTGAAAGCGGTTCGTATTTTCTGAAAAGTAATTATAGCTACTACCGTTATTATTTTACAGACTTTTAACGCAATTACCTACATTGGAATATGTGGTGGTGGCGGAGAAAGGCATACGCGTGAATGTTAATAGTAAAACGTGATAACTTTATTTTGTGAAAAACTAGTTTAACATCAGGCTCAAACGTAGGTGATAACAATGCCGGTGTCACTCGATAGGCTTAAACCCACCCCCTCTCCCCCCTTTCCATACGCTAAAAAAAAGTTAAAGGATTTCGGGATGTTTAACGGTGTTTTTAAACATTTGAAGTAATACTTAAGGATGTGTGCAATGTCATGCAGCTTACTATTCACTTTTTTTTTTATGTCGGGTTGAGAGGGTCTAGGTTTTGTATAGCGTAACACAAAAACAATATTTGGGTTAGATACAGTTTGATTAAAGTATTTTGAACTTAAAAAAATCAACAAGGTTGTATCTTTAGAGTATATGTGCCTCAAATCTTAAGATAATCACATTAAAGGCTTTATATTTGATAATTAAGGTTGTCATTACATACACTCATAAGAAACAAGCAAATAATTTATTACTTAAGTTAATTTTGCACTTTTTCACCAATTTTTTTATATCGCACTTTATGTCTCAGGGATGTCGCAACTTTTTAAAAGCTAGTTCTAAATATACCGATTATGCTTGTAAAAATTATTTTGTATGCCATAGATATGTTGACTAGCATAATGGACTAATAGTCTTTCTTAATCATTGTTGTGATAGATTATAATTACATTACCCGCCTCGGTGGCGTAGTTGGCTAACGCCCTTATCGTGTTGAGGCTCGACTGCTGAGGACGGGGAGATCGAGGTTCGAATCTCGGTCGGGTGAACTGGGGATGGTTTTTCCTAAATAGTTTTACACTCTCCCTCCACGCAAATACGGGTTCACTTCCTCTAATTCAACCTTCCCAAGTCCTAATCCATTAGAGTAATAATTACTTAAAGCGTATAACCCAAACTGGTAGTAAGACGCGGTTCTAAATATTATTATAATAATTACATTAGGTTATTTTTATTGTTTAATTTTTAACTTAAATAAACAACTTAACAGGAGTAACGTTTTATAAAACTTATTTAGATCATGTTACTGAAATATTGTTAGCGAATGAATAAGAAAGTTTTGTTATCTGTAATAAGTAGGCCTACTTAATTAAATAAAAAATTACTTTGTAACAATAATTATGGAACCAATAAATAGTTTGCAGAGAGTAAAATCATTATTTTATTTTAGATTTTTATTGCATTCATAGAGTCGATAAAATAACTTCTAACAGAAATGAATACTGCGTGCCAAGAAAATCATCTCGCGTGCTACATAACAAACGTGCCATAGATTTGTCAACTCTTGATCTAATCCTTACGGCGTCACTCTCGCAGTGGGCTGAATTCACGACTATGGAAATATTTTGTTTCGAATCTAATCTAGATGAACTGGGATGTGTGATTTATAATCGTGCTTCCCATCCGCTACGTGCGCACTTCCGCTAAATAATCTTCCTCTTCACCCATTTTGTGGAGTTGTGGGTCTCGAACATATGGTCGCTAAAATTGTAGGGCATAGTTATTTGATTTGATTAATAGAACGCGCTTTTTCAAGTGAGTGGTGATATATTTTTTATTTCTTCTCTAAACAGGGTAGCAACACTTTTGATTAAAAACCCGGTTTAAGTATGCACAGATGGAAATTTTCAAGTTAAAATCTAATTATTATTTTCTTCGTAATGTATTTATTCTTACTAGTATTGTCAACATTTTGTGCGATAAAATGTAAAAAAACAACAACTATTAAACTAACCCGCCTCGGTGGCGTAGTTGGCTAACGCGCTTGTCGTGTTGAGCTCGACTGCTGAGGACGGGGAGATCGAGGTTCGAATCTTGGTCGGGTGAACTGGGGGTGGTTTTTCCTATATGGTTTTCCACTCTCCCTCCACGCAAATGTTGGTTCACTTCCTCTAATTCAACCTTCCCAATTCCTAATCCGTTAGAGTAATTAGTACTTAAAGCGTATAACCCGAACGGGTAGTAAGACGCGGTGCTAAATATTATTATTATTAACTACTAAACTAAACCATTTTTATTATTTGTGACATCTAGTAAAATTAAAGAAATACACATCATAGATCTTGTTGGTTCACCTAATATGCCGATTGCGTTTGGAAACCTCTGCTCTAGACAAGCCTGCATTGGCGTATAGTTCGAGCGGGTTGTAAGACGTGGTGCTAAAATAAAAGTCGGCAATCAAGGTCATGTCATTATTTCGGGGGGAAGCTTAGTATATATATTGGGAAACTTGAAACCACTTTATGAGTGTAAACATTAAAACATAAATATTGGGAAACTTGAATAGAACTTTCAGTAATTTCAAAATGCAAACATATATATATATATATATATATATATATATATATATATATATACTAAACTTCACCCCGAAATAATGGCATGACCTTGATTTCCGACTTTTATTTTAGCACCACGTCTTACTACCCGCTCGAACTATACTATATATATACTATATATGTATATGTTTGCATTTTGAAATTACTGAATGTTCTATTCAAGTTTCTCAATATTTATGTTTTAATGTTTACACTCATAAAGTGGTTTTAGACAATCAAGAAATTCAAGCACAGGGCCAATAATATTAATCAAATCGTGAAAACAATTTAATAATTAGAAAAATGCGTGCTTAGTATCTGTTTTGAACACATTTAATAAATCTTATATTTTTGGTTATTTCCCTTAATTTACCCTGAAAGGTTCCACTATGGCCTAGCTTATAAGATAAGGCCATAATATGTTCCACCAAGGTAAGAGGGATGGATACCTTTCAGGGTAAACGGAGTGTTCCATACTGTACATAAATAATTGAAAACCAAACTAAAATTATTTTATTTGAGTTTTTTTTTAGATATCTATGTTTACCGCTCAAGGTAAAGCACCCTTTAATTTAATAGGTAAACATTAATATTAATTATGCCCTTAAAATATTTAAAGAAATCTCTCTCTCTCTCTCTCTCTCTCACACACACACACACACACACACACACACACACACACACACACACACATGAATAGACAGTCAGAAAGACTGACACCCTGCCAATAAAGTAACGTTTCGGAACTTGAGTTCATTAAAAAGATATTTTCTTTAAATTACCAAAACATTTATTTTTTATTGACCACAATATCTCTATACTTTGTATGCTTAGAGTGAACAAAATATGTATAGTATATTGATTTCACTAAGTATGTCTCGAATAGAACAATTAAAAAAAATATTGAGATCTATTTTAAAGTAATAAACATGTCACTTTTGTCTAGAGGGATATTTCATAAGATCTAAGCCGCTTGTTCGTTTTTACAGTGACCGACATCAAATAATATAATTGTATTCTGAACTTACAACTCTTGACCATATTTGTCTTAATAGGAAGCTCTCAATCATCCTTCAAAGCTCTAAAAGAAAACATCGTGAGTTTTTATGTGGCTCATTGAATAAAACAAAGGTCCGGACGAGGCAGGCAGGACACGAAGGACGAATGTGACCGAGCAGTTGGTTGTCCACTGCTGGCAGGACATACCCCCCCAACATTACTTCATCAGGGGTGTACGGATAGAATTTAAATTTTAATAGCAGGCTTATCACGTACTTAATAAAAACCCGTGTGAACCGGGAACATCCAGGTAATATTTTTTAGTTCCTGGAAATAAACAAGGGGAAAACACAAAAAAAAAGGTTTGGACATTTAACTACAATATTCAAATAATAGACCTTTGATTATAGTAAATAAACGCTAACAAAAGAAGTAAGAACGCTTCTGCGCATAGATATACACCTTTCACCCCTTCTATTCTCCCTGAATATTGGGATACGTATTATTACTGCACATATTTTCCCATTTAAATAAAATCCTCCTATTCTTATCGCCAATGGTATTAATCTATAGACTCACCTCGGTGGCGTAGTTGGCTAACGCGTTAGTCGTGTTGAGCTGCTCGACTGCTGAGGATGGGGAGATCGAGGTTCGAATCTCGGTCGGGTGAACTGGGAGTGGTTTTTCCTAAATGGTTTTCCACTCTCCCTCCACGCAAATGTGGGTTCACTTCCTCTAATTCAACCTTCCCAATTCCTAATCCAGTAGAGTAATTAGTACTTAAAGTGTATAACCCGAACGGGTAGTAAGACGTGATGCTAAATATTATTATTATTATTAATCTACACTAGTCAATTTTATATTAAAAAATAAATAGATCTTAAACAACTATTTTACACTATCGTTAATAATGTATATTTATTTATCTAAAGTAAAATTAATTTAAGATAGTTTACTTGCGACAAATTATAAAAAATGGTATTTAAAAAAAAATTACCTTGAAGAGTATATTCTAAATTATAATATCGGAATAGTTTTTCATGATAAATAATAGTAATTTTTATTTTTAAAAATAGCAAATAATTAATGATTAATTAATATTTGAAAATTTAAATTTTGTTAAGCATATCTAAACAACTGGTTTAAAATTTATAAAATAAGAGTATTTATTGTGATTAAAAATATTATGTGTTTGTCTTTATAAGGAAAACATAATTAAGGGCAGTTAAATTCAAAACCTATGTTAAAAACTTAAATTCAAAGTTATAATAGCACAATATGAGAAAGTTTGTGCGATTGTGTTGAGCCATTTATTTTAAAGGTTGTATTCTAATTCTAGCAAATTGTAATATCACACAAAATGTATTAGGCTCTATTGCATTAACTATTGTATAATTTATTGCATGATAAATTTAAAACCAGCTACAGTGGTCATATGATCTAAGACTCCCTCTCGCAGTAGAATAGTCTGCCGATGACGGGGTAGTTGGGGTTCGAATCCTAGTCGGGTGTACTGAGGTTGTTTTTTTTCTAAATGGTTTGTCATTCTCCCTCCACTAAAATATGGATAAGCTTTCTTTAAATTCAGCCCACATTTAGCATAATTGGTACATATGCATATAGCGCGAACCTGTAGGTGCTAAAAAAACTATCAAATTAGACACGGGGTATCGAACCTAGGAAACCTAGTACCATAATTTTGGATATTATTATCTGGGACACGAGATAAAAAAATTGAGAGTTCAGTGGTATGGTATTCAATGGTGCAATAACAGGGGCGTACTCCTATTGGACTCATCCAAATTTGGATTAATGGCTACATAATACCATTTGTACCCACACAAACTATAAAAAAAACTCATCCTAATAGCTTGGAAAGAGAAGTATTTACTTTTTGTATCTAGGTTATTGTTAGCATTTTGTGAATAAGTATATCGTGAGCTGTGTAGTGTAAAAAAACACCTTTAAGACAACTTTGGGAAAATTTCTTTACCTTGAAAACATTGTATAAATGGATTCTAGACACATCCAAAATTCAAAACTGTGTCAGGAGAGGGCTTATGAATCTCCCCCACTTTTTTTTTTTGACGAGACTTAGTCAAACATCAATAAAATGTCAACAACAATTTCACATTTGTATAATCTTTTCCATCCCTGCCTTTTTTTCTCCAAACTAAAAACATTATGGTGCCTTTTATTAAGGATGTGTTAAGAATGAGGGAGGTTGAAGATTAAAGGAAGTGTACCCTCGATTGCATGAAGAGGAATTGAAAAAACCCAAGAAAACCACCCTCGGTACATGCGACCGAGATTAGATACCCTTACCTCCCGTTTATCGGTAGTCCACTGTTCGACCACCGAAGCCGATAATATATTTTTAAATGTTTTCTGGATAGGAGTATTTAGCAGTTTTGGGGCCTTACGAAGATGAGTACATGGAGGTGAGTCTAAGCCTGTGCCTCCCACCCCTGTACGTGATGTAATGGCGTTATTCGTGAGGGTAGACAAGCTAATAATGCAAAGTACCTTCATGTCAAGTGGTATGGTGTGGACTAGCTCTCCCCTCTTCCCCACTCCCTTTACCTCCTCAACCACCCCCTTCTTCACTTTCTAAAGTGGAACCTACTTCAGAAACAACTTTAATACATAAACGGTCCCCTCTCTCAAATAGACTTGGACATTCCTTAGAGTCGCGTGGAAACTCTTTCTCTCTTGTCGTCTTCAAAACGGAGAGGAAATAGAATAAACATTAAAAATATATACCTATGTCTGTAGAACCGTTACATGAATCTTAAAGACATTGTTGCAGCTTCGTAAAGGGTCGTCGTCACATTCTGGCATGTGGAAATTTATTGTCCTATTACCCGCATAGATGGGCACACAAACTAAAGTGTAATGTGTATTTAGTCCAGTTTTCCAGTAATGGGAAGGTCCGGTTTCGAATCTCGAATGGGCTTAATAAGGGTGTTTTATTTTAATATTCACCCCCTATTCCTCTACGCAAATATGAGTAAAATTTCTCTAGATTCAACCTTCCTCATCCCTAAAACTTTGGCGTAATTAGTTTTTTTTAGCACCGCGTCTTATTACCCGTTCAGGTTATACGCTTATAAACTAATTACGCTAATGCTTTTAGGGATTAGACAGCTATATTCATAGAAAGTGTACCCAAATTTGCGTGGAAAGAGAGTGGAAAACCAGTTTGGAACAACCACCCTCAGTAAACTCGACCTATATTCGAGACTCGATCTCCCCGTCATCGGAAGTCTAGTTAATTTCGAGAGTAGCGGCCACCGAAGCGGGTAGTAATTAGTTAATATCCGTTTAACTCAAACGGGAATTTGACGTGGCGACAAAAAACGCATACTGACCAAATTTATCTAAAACCGTCACTCCAGGCTCAAAGTCAAACATACTAGTGGGCACAAGCCCCTGTCATTTTCTCCCCTAACCTCTCCCCCCCAAAACCCTTAGGCCTACCGGTAGTTCTGAAGCATACCAAAGTGAGGAGGCACATATATACTCCTTTGGAACGTGGGATCTTAACACAGGTAGGTCAACATTGACATGGTCGTTAAACACACCATCCGGAACAACACATGACGTCATTTGTCCGACATCCAGGTAGACCACCGCCGTGAGAACAGTAGCAGCAGGGGATGAATAAACACGAGCTGGTCAGAGTTGTTTTTTATGTGGTCCGCGCCTTACTATCCGTCCTAGTAGGGTACAGAGGGGAAAATTGGGACATATAATAAGTGTGACCACACTCACGTGGAAGGTGAGTAGTAAACTACGTAGAAAAAAAAATAGCTCAGTTTATTCGGTTGGTATTCGAAGTTCGGCCACCCTGCCACCAGCAATATTGATGAGATTTATGCACACACACACACACACACACACACACACACACACACACACACACACACACACACATTTTATCACATCTAAGGGCCATGTGCAAGAACTTGACTATAGTATTTAGCACCACGTCTTACTACCCGTTCGGGTTATACGCTTTAAGTACTAATTACTCTAATGGATTAGGAATTGGGAAGGTTGAATTAGCGGAAGTGAACCCGCATTTGCGTGGAGGAAGAGTGGAAAACCATGTACGAAAAGCCACCCTCAGTTCACACGACCGAAATTCGAACCTCAATCTCCCCGTCCTCAGCAGTCGAGCTCAACACAAGCGCGTTAGCCAACTATGCCTCCGAGGTGGGTAAGAACTTGAGTTATGTGTATGCTTTGTTGACACTAGCGTTGGTTTGCTTGCGTCATCATAGGTACACTAAGCATTCACTATACGTTCTTGCATACTGACCTTATTACTCTGGGCTACCCGTTGACATTAATTACGCTAATATAATAGGGATGGGGAAGGTAGAATGTACCCGCATTTGAGTGGAGGGGGAATGGGATACCCTCCGGAAAATTGGCTCAAAACTTACCCTTACTGGGATTCAAAGCCCGATCTCTTCCTCACTAACAATTCAATCTAAGACGAGAGAGGTGCAGACCATGCGACCACCGATGCGGGTATAATAGTATGTAAAGTTAGTATTTCAAATTAACCTTGAAGTATCTTCTTTTGTTTCTCCCGGTCTAACTCACTAATAAACAAATTATAGTGAAAGTTATTTGTATTAGAAAGATTTTATTAAATTTAGGCTCAAATTAAATACACTCGAAGAAATAAAATTTTAGTTGTGGGGTTTTATGAATAAAATAGGCCTTTAAGTAATTATTTAATAAATTAAATAGTAAAAGTTTTAAAATTATTTTTAAAATTTCATATTTTATATATTTAAGGTGGGATGTAAGGGAACGCGAGAAAAGGCCAGTGTTTAATATATATATATATTTTGTTGTTGCTAAAAAACTCAAATTGTTTCAGTACAAACATAAAGAGTTTAATTTTCTTCACATGTTGATACTATCAGTTTCTGAATATTATTATTATTATTCGCTGCGCGTCTTACTACCTGTTCGGGTTATACGCACTTACGCTAATGTGTAATGGTAGGGTGATTGTGAGATGAAATGGAGGACCTACAGTTTAACGTGGAATCCGAATCACGATGGAGGCTTGGCATTCCCCACATACACAAGTTGTGATTAATACACGTCTTGTCATTCTGAATATTCATCATGAACATAGCAACATTAGATGAGAATTTTTTTGAATGAAGAAAAAAAAAGTTGTAATTAAATTAAATGACACGCCTAACAGATATTCAAGAAATTTTTAGTTTAATATGTAAAGAAAATTAAATTCTATGTCTGTACTTGAGCAATATTTTATTTATTTTGGCCAAAATATGTTTTGTTATAAAAACTGCAAAAACGCTTATCTTTTTTTTGCATCCCCTTCCAAGGCCATAGCCAGGTTAGTTTGGGGGATCACCCCCTCCCCCCATAGCCAGGTTAGGTTGGGGGATCAACAATTTTATGAACAAAATAAATATGGCTCTATTTATGGTTCAAACAATATCAAAATTAAGATACACGTACAAGGGGAAGCCCGAATGTACTATTCGTGCATTCTTTCCGTCCCGTTGAGACGAGGTGATGGTGATGGTGAATATGAGGGTGTGGGACCAGTGGAAACACTTAACTTCACTCAAGAATAACTAACCAAAACCTAGTAACCGTTCTATTAATTCCCCTTTCGGGAAAAGTACCCAAGGTACCAATCGGGAATTGATCCCGTGACCCCTAGGCTTGTAGCCAGGTGCACTGACCATTAAACCAAGGGGCCGGCTGTTTAGTAGTAGCTATAACGATATCTAACGTTTGGATAGTATTTTAAACACGAGAGCATCGGATTAATAATAATTACTATTGGTTTACTTCCACTTGTTGGTTTTGTAATCACGACTAATTTATATTTGGTTGAACGGACTCTGGTCTAATATTTGTCCAACGAGCCAGCCAGTCCTTATCATGTTCAAGTGGTCTGAGCCACATACCAGGAGCAATGTGCAAGCCACTTCACATCAACATATTAACGTCAAAATATAAAAAAAATATCATTAAGTGGTTTGTTAACAAAAACTTTACCCGCATCTCTGGCCTTATGACCCAATACCCCAATATAGTGGTCCTTTTCTGGATTACTAGTGATGGAGAAATCAGTTCTAATCCCGGCCACATATACCAAGTTATTTATTTTCCATAAATGGCCTATCACTCTCGCTCCAGGCAAATTCAGATTCATTCCCTCTAAAACTCTATCTTCCGCATCACCGCTCCCCTAGCGTAATTATTGTATGTGCATACACGACTGATCCACTTCGATGGCCGCATGGTCTAAGGCATCACTTTATCAATATGGTAGACTGTCGATGACGGGGAGGTTGGGGTGCGAATCCCAGTCAGAAGTACTGAGGGCGGTTTTTCTTTAATGTTTTTACACCATACATCCACGCAAATTCAGGTACACATATTCCAAATTCAACCTTTCTAATCCCTAACACATTAGCGTAATTATTACGTTTGCATAAAACCCGGATGGGTAGTAAGGGGTAGTGCTAAAAACCCCCACCTAAATGTCTTTTAAGATTCGGTATAGAAACATTCTTCATCAGACCTAATAAACTGTATATGTCATCATTAACTGAAATTTATTATTTGTTTGGTTGATATCACTGGGAAGCGTTAAGTAAATGTTAAATTTGTTTTAGATTCTAGCTTGAAAGGCAGGGGCTCATTTCTACCCACGGCAATGAAGAAATTCTTCAGGAATGGGCTTTTACATTATTAATTTGTCCATATGTCTAGTTCCGAATATATCACCTTTATAATCTTGTTTAAATTGTTACGTTATCTACGTCATAGTGAGAGAAAACCGATTCTATACTGCATGAATAAAATAAACACAAAAACTACACAAAGCACACATACTATTAGTTCGTAAATATAATTTAAAATACATATTTATAATACATTTAGAATGAAATAAATACTAATATTTAGTAAAATTGGTTAAAATAAAACCATATTAACATGTAGGATTCCCCATTGGTTTAGTTGAAACATATTTGTTTATTATTATTATTATTATTATTATTATTATTATTATTAAAATGCCTTAAAGATGTGTCAACTTAAAATCAGGTAGACCGAGGTTTGAATCTCATTCAGGTGTACTGAGGGTGGTTTTTACATATTGTTGTTCTACTTTCCCTTCATGCAAATGCGGGTATACTTCCTATAAATATAACCTTAACCTTCCTCATCCCTAAAACCATTATTTTAATTAGTATATAAGCGTATAACCCGAAAGGTAGTAAGATGCGTGCTAAAAATAACATTAATGACTTTCTACCAATGATAGCAGACTATTTTATTGCAAAGTCCTGGTTAAATTACGCAATCCCATGACAAATATTAAATAAATACCTATAATATAATTATAAGAAGAAAATTAATCTAAATGTATCCACTGAAGCTACAGGTTATCCACCATAGGAGTGATGGTAGCTGATAGCAGACTATTTTATTGCAATCAGCTACCATCACTCCTATGGTGGATAACCTGTAGCTTCAGTGGATACATTTAGATTAATTTTCTTATAATTATATTATAGGTATTTATTTAATATTTGTCATGGGATTGCGTAATTTAACCAGGACTTTTTCTTTCTAGTTAAAAGATTTCGGGCCAAATGCAAATACGAGTATGCTCATGACATTATATCTATATATCTTAGAACAGTCGATATTAAGGAATATAGGCCTGTGCAAAAAATAAAAATAAATTTATCTACTGAAGCAATATTTTATTTATTTTATCGAAAAGAGGATTTTGTTGTTAAAACTGTGAAAATACCAATCAATAGCGCTACCTTAAATCCCACTCTTAAGTTCAGTAATTGATTTTCATTTGTGAAAATATTTTCTTCGAATTAGTACATAACAATATAGCTAGTACTATTTTAGGTTCATTATTACTCCAGAAAATTATCGTACACATTGTCCTTTGATAACCAGTACTGGCACTAAAGCGTGCATTAAAGCTAGAAATAAAAAAAGTCTGTCCATTAACATTAGGATGCTATAAATGTTCTTTATTATTTCATTTAAAAATTACCGTTTTTGTTTCCAGACAAAGCGTCTATTTAATGAAACAAACTTCCCCTATTTTTTTTTCTTGCGGAGAGGTAGTGTTTGTCATCACTATTTAAGCTAGCCGTAAAAGGTAATCCATATGTTTAACACGTTAATAAAGCTTAATTCTCACATCTCCTGTAGCAACATGCGGGTCAGGGGTTTACAAACAGTGGCCCTCATTTAAAAGAGTGTCGAGTTTCTGTTGGCATTTATGACGGTTGTCACGAGGTTTAAAGCGTCAGGCTCACAATATCTAGGATTTCCAGTCAGAGAAAGGTCAAGGTTCGAATTTAAGGAGAAGAGTAGGGCATTTTGTTTTCAATATTTTATCTAAGCCCTCTTGTTTTTCCCACACTTGAATGTTTTCACTTGATCTAAAAATAACTTTTTTTAGCACCGCGTCTTACTACCCGTTCGGGTTATACGCTTTAAGTACTAATTACTCTAATGGATTAGAAATTGGGGAGGTTGAAATTAGAGGAAGTGAACACGCATTTGCGTGAAGGGAGAGTGGGGAAACCATTTAGGAAAAACCACCCCCAGTTCCCCCGACCGAGATTCGAACCTCTAACTCCCCGTCCTCGGTGCTCGAGCTCAACACGACAAGCGCGTTAGCCAACTACGCCACCGAGGTGGGTTAAAACTAACTAATCATCAGTAAATTGTAGTTAAAGAGTCCATTTAACCCCACGGAAAACACCTTATTACCAACGTATGACAGCTCAAACCAGGTGTCTTAAGACTCCATCTTAGCCCATAGATAACACTTAACTTAAGTAAGTGATACATCTCCAACCAAGTGTCTTAAGAGTATGTCTCACTCCACGGATGACACCTAACCTAGGTAAGTAATAATACACTTTGGACCAGGAGTCGCGTTTGGTATTTTTTTTGTATATATTAGAAAATAGCGGAACTGAGATCTTTGAAACCATTTGACGTATTTTAAAAATTACAACAAAATTTCAATATATATACATATATATATATATATTTTGAAATAATTTTTTTTCCCCTATATCAATTTCGATGCTACCATATTATTTATGTAGAAAACTGTAATTAAATGCTATTTATGGTCTGAGTGTAATCGTATAGTATCGGGAGTGAGAAGGACTCTTAAATGGTGGTAGCGTCTGATACATTTTAATTAATCATGCAACCACTTTGGTGGCCGCATGGTCTAAGACGCTACTCTCGCAATAGACTAGACTGCCAATGACGGAGAGAGCGAGGTCGGGTGGACTAAGGGTGGGTTTTATCTAGATTGTTTTCCATTCTTCCTCCACGATGACGCTGGTACAATTCCTCTAAATATAACCTCCCTAGACCCTAAAACCATTGGTTGGATGCACCGAGGGTGTTTTTTTGCTGAATGATTTTACACTCTCTCTTCAAGTAAATGCGGGTACACTTCCTCTGGATTCAACCTAATCCCTAGCACATTAGCTTAATTTATTAAATTTTGCGTACAATCCGAACAGGTAGGTACCTACTAAGACGAAATGACAAAAATTGGATATATATAAATTTAATATATATATATAGGTACACGCTGTACTGCGAGTATGTAAACCTTTATAGCTATAGTATTTTTTTGCCACGTCTTACTACCCGTTTGGGCTATACATTTATATACTAGTTAATCTAAAGATTTTATGGATTAGGAGGGTTACATTTAGAGGAAGTGTAGCCGCATTTGCGTGAAAGGAGAATGGAAAACAATTTAGGAAAAAAACTCACTCAATACATCCGACCGAGATTCAAAACTTGATCTCCCCGTCATCGGCTTTCTAGTCTACTGCGAGAGCAGCACCCTAGACTATGCGGCCACTGAAGTGGGCTATAACTATAGTTAATAATAATGAAATCTGGCACTTTGATCTAAATATATATTTTAAAAGTACATGATATGCAGCAAGTTTGTAAATTTTCATATCATCATTTAATAGCAATCTAATGTTTATAGCTGGCACTCACACACGCGCGCGCGCGCGTGCCCACACACACACACACACACACATATATATCCATTAAAAGTACATGCTGTGCAGCAAGTTTGTAAACCCTCATATCAGCAATTAGTTATCGGTTGAACGATAGTCACTCACGTAGGTGACCAAGCCAATGTTTGCGCTGGAGAATAAGTGGTATCTCCCACTTAGTGGTAATGGTGCCACCAAGCTCAACACACCTTCAGTCCATTCAACACTATACCTGGTCATGACGTCATACATTCTCTATTCTTGACGGGAAATTGGGTGTCGCAACCCCAGATGGGTGCAATAGGAGTGTATTTAGCCCTTTCAATGTGGTTTATCGCCTTCTATTCAGATCAATGATGGTGCATTTATTTGAAATTAACCTACAAAAATCTAATTTAAAAAAAATATGTACTAGTCTTTAAAGACTACCTCAAGAGGGTGTCATTTAAGAATAAAAATATACGTAAATTATGACTTGAGCTCTCTTTCTAATGACGTTGCCTACTTGGAGATCCCGGAGCTAAATTTTGCGAGGTGGGTTGCATCTTAACTTGATGCAGCTAAGAAGACCAAGCACTATCAAACTTTGGCACCAATGTGCGAAATAAAAATAGGGTGAAGAAAATAAGAAGTTTACCCTGCAAGGACTCTTTTTTTTATCTACTAATAGCATTTCACCCCTTCCTCTGATGAGTTTACACAGTCACCATATACTATTTGCGTCTTGGAAACATTAACTTGCTTTTTAAAATTACCTTTTTCTTGATTGCAATTCTAGATAGAAATGTGCTTCTACGAACTTTTTCAATATACATCCTGGCAGGAAGACTCCAACAGGACATTTACATGACCAAGACAAATAATTTAAGTTGTAGATTATTAATAAAAAAAATAATACGTTCACAAAAAATACTATTTCAAAATAAAAATAATAATTTAGATGGAATTACCTAAATTATATCCAATCTCATTTTAGACAAATGCAGATACATTTCCATTATATTCTACCTCCCTAATACCCAGCCCATTAATGTACACACTATTAAAGATAGCCCAAACGAGTAATTATCACTGAAATGGTGGATAAAAAGACCTGATTTATTTTGTTAAGATTTTTTTTTTCAAGATTTATGGACCTAAGATTAAGTATGTAGTGTTATTGATGCTTTACTAATTTATCTGTTTTTAAGTTTTGTTTTGAATTTTTTTGTTTTATAAGATGACTTTTCCTCTTTAGATATAATTGTTTCGTACCGCCATTTTAAGGGAGTACACCTGTGTGAGGATTAAAACTTACACATTCCAACCTGCTTTGGTGACCATATCGTCTAAGGCGTAACTCTCGTGTAGACTAGACTGCCGATGACAGGGGTATTGAGGTTGGGAATCTACTCGAGTGCACTGAAGGGAGATTAAAAAATAAATTCCACACACTCTCGCCATGCAAATGCTGGTGCACTTACTATAGATTCAAACTTTCTTATTCCTATTTTACTAGCGTAATTATCACATATGCGTACAGCCCAAACATGTAGTAAAACGCGATGCGAATTTTATTTAAAAAAAATCTCATCTTACACATATCTTTAAATCCACTGAAAAAGTGATCTCAGTGTCAGATAGGTAGGTCGGGGTTTAAATCACAACCTTCTGAACACTAAAGATGCTTTACCCACCGGCTGGTGCTCCATTGTTTTCATACGCAATTTTTGGAAAGTCATAAACTATATATATATATTTTTTAATATATTACTCATCTTTAATTACTTACATTTTCACGACCACCGGCTGGTGCTCCATTGTTTTCATACGCAATTTTTGGAAAGTCATAAACTATATATATATACTTTTTAATATATTACTCATCTTTAATTACTTACATTT
Source organism: Timema californicum (assembly GCA_902141385.1). Taxonomy (NCBI): domain Eukaryota; kingdom Metazoa; phylum Arthropoda; class Insecta; order Phasmatodea; family Timematidae; genus Timema; species Timema californicum. The sequence continues at coordinate 323,727 of CABFOW010000171.1, forward strand.
TCACGTGATCACTTGGCCTAAGGTGTCAAGATCATAATATAACTAATTGAAATGTAATGGAGAGGCCAAGACCAAGGCTATAATATCGTACGGGTGCAATCGTGGTGGTTTCCGCATATGATTTTCTTATAACATCTCCATGTTCATTCGGGTGCACTTACTTTAATAATATCCTACTCATCCCTACCCTGTGTTTTTTAAGCAGAGCCTTACTATTCGTTCGGGCTATACACATGCATTACGCTGATGTGTTAGGCACGAGGAAGATTTATTGGGAGAAAATGTACCCACATTTGCTTGGCGAGATTGGAAGACTGTTTGGGATAGACCACTATCAGTACACCCGGTGGTAATTTGAACACCAAGCTCCCCTTCTTCAGCAGTCCAATCTCTTACAAGAGTGACGTCATTCGACCACCGAAGTGGGTCCTATTCTGTATATGAATCTATTAAATAAGTCTTTTTGTGTTAATAGCATGAACATAAAATAATAATAATTTAAATAATTTGTCCAATTTGATTAAGTGAGTACTATTATTCTTGTGTTAAAATTAGTGTTTGAAAAAAAAAAACTCGTGTGCGGTTGAATTTATAGGAAAATTAACATCCTGTCAAAAGTAAGTCCTTCCCGGTCATATATGCCATACAATAAACAAAAGGGAATGCCAGGCCTCCACCGTGGTTCGGATTCCACGTTAAGCTGTAGGTCCTCCATTTCGTCTCACAATCATCGTACCATTACACATTAGCGTAAGTGCGTATAGCCCGAATGGGTAGTAAGACGCGGTGCTAATAATAATAAATAAATAAATAATAAACAATACAATTAGATAATATTCCACATCCCACGGTTCACTCCTAAGCCCTAGCTGGAACAAATATACATATATTAAGCTAATCTAAATGAATATTATATCATGGATTTTTATATTTATTCTGTGTTATTACATTTTGATACGATTATACTATTTGCCTATATCCTATTTATATTTGGTTATTGTACTATCATTTTGATAAAAGAAGATAGGGTGCCTATAAAATATATAAGAGCACTTTTTTCATAACGTGACTGTACAGTTATAAATAAACCATTGAAATGTTAAAATTCATTCCCACTCCTTCCAATAAATTGTGGCCTATTTTTTCATTGTCAGTTATATACGTCAAATGCATAAACTTTAATTATTTATCGCCTTCATTTGATTTGAAAACATGTCAGTCTTTTGAAATCACCTATCATAAATTTAAGGTTTAACAGGTAACCTACCATTCATCCCTCAACTCTAGAAGAAAAATAATACAATTTACTCTTTTCATTAATTTTATTAATAAAACTTTTTATATACCTGCAAAGAGGCTCGCAGTTGTTAATCTTACAGGGGTAGGTTGTAGCCTTCGGAAGAAAACTGCTGTTTAAATTATTCTATCATCTTGTAATTTACTTCTGTCAATCTTTCGCCTTCCGAGCCTCTACCCCCACCCTCCCCCCACTCCTTATGTTTATGACTGCACGATTTATGAACTAACTAAACAATCATTTCAGTTTTGTTGTCAGAATATTTTTTTTGAGAGAGGGAGCGATGGGGTAGGAAGAGGGTGTTATCCCACACTACCTACCCCTGCCTGTGTTCATTACAACCCTTTCCGCCCACTTCAACACAAAAAATAAAATACGAATTATCGATTCTTCCTTCGTTTTATTACCTGGTTTTACATTGTTGGGGGTAGAATGTTTTGTTCATTTTTAGAACTTTCATATTATGTTACTGCTTTTATTTCATAAAGATGGTTAAAATCCACTATTTTACGAATCCCTATCGTAATTTTAACTGCTAATCCCGAATCTCGAATCTAAATAGGAATTTTAGAAAATTTTGTAAACATAAGAATTCTACTTTATTACATGTGGCTATAGAATATGGAAATATTAGTTAAATGTTACCATTTTTTGTTATAATGCATTCATTGAATCACTCAAGCATAGAAGAAAATGGTAAATTAATGATGAGGGGATTGGTTCTTAAGTTTGGCTTATATAATTTTATTGGTTAAACCACTATAAATAAACAATATAAGAGATCTGAAACTTATTCAAATTCATTATATAAAAATGTTTTTAATTTTAATTTTAAATATTTAATCTTAAATTATTTTTAAGGACTCTAGATATTCAAGAATTTAGACCCCCCAATTACTAATCTTATATTTAAACACACACACACAATTTATTGTTTTTTATATTGTTCGAAACGTGGAGGGCAAGATTCAAATCTTGGCCGGGTGTATTGTAGACCCAACCTCTATCCACGCCAATGATGTCATATGTATTTAAAAGTATGCACTTAAAATAAAATAAATATAAGTGATAGATTAACAAGTTCTAGGAAAGACCCGCCTCGGTGGCGTAGTTAGCTAACGCGTTTGTCGTGTTGAGCTCGACTGCTGAGGACGGGGAGATCAAGGCTCGAATCTCGGTCGGATGAACTGGGGGGGGGGGGCGTATTCCTAAAGGGTTTTCCACTCTCCCTCCACCAAAATTCGGTTTCACTTCCTCTAATTCAACCTTCCCAATTCCTAATCCATTAGAGTAATTAGTACTTAAAGCGTACAACCCGAACGGGTAGTAAGAAGCGGTGCTAAATATTAATATTCTAGGAAAGAATTAATAGTGAGCTTCAAATCACCTCTGCCTCACCTGATTTCGCACCAGATTAGGACTATATATATATATATATATATATGAGATACTTTCTATGGAATTTAAGCTAGCAACGGCTCCCACGTACCCCTGGACATCGTGACCCAGGGCAGTTTCTAGTTCGGTACCTAAGAGAGCTCCAACCCCCGCACCCCGAAGGGTGGGAAGATCCGGTTAAGGCCGGATACTCAGGGAGCCAAGAATTAACTCCTAACCCCCCCCTCCCCCTCCTTTCACTCACTGGTCGGACCGACACAAGGGACTACGTGCCTCCCACCTATCCAGGGTGGTGACCGGAGCTATTTACTTCCGCTCACAGAAGCGAACTTGTGATCTCAACTCATTCCCGTGTGTAGGGGAATGGGATTACGCCATTTGAGCGATGGAAAGTAATTCCCCACTTCTGGTGATTACGAGTGGAGGCACCCATGTTGTAGCCCATGCACTACTAACTGTCCAGGTTAGCGCCGGAGCTATAAAACAACACACCGCTTGAATGGCTTGGCCCGGACCCGCAGGTCCAGAACCCCAAGGGCGGCCCAGAACCCCAGGAGCCCGGACCCGAAGGCCCATATCTCACCACGCTGCCAACGCCATCACTCGTCGGCGATTAAACCCACTACCCCACAGAGTTTAACCCATTTCTGGGCCGCCGCCTTGAGACAAGCTCGTGACGTGGGATTGGGAGCCCGGCATTGTGTACTACTTATAACGAAAGTAGTCCAATGGGGGCATACCAGTCCGCAGGGCCAACCCAAGCACTTTTAGGTAACTGGTGCAAGCACCAGTCTCTCTGGCACAGGAGATTAGGACTAAGAAACATGAACACCAATATGACTAGAACTAACTGATTCTTCACATTTGAAACAAAGGTTAATATTAACAATACCGGCTTCGGTGGCCACATGGTCTAGGGCGTCACTCTCGTGTTAGACTAGACTACCAATAACAGGGAGAACGAAGTTCGAAACCCCGTTGAGATATACTGAGGGAGGTTTTCCAAAATGTTATTTCAGCCTCCTTCCATGTTAATGTGGATACACTTCCTCTGAACTCAACCTTCCTCATCTACAACTAACAAACGCAATTGGTACATATGCGTATAGCCTGAACAGGTAGTAAGATGTGGTGCTAAAAAAACAACTTCTATAACTGTCAAATAAATTCCTTCAAATCTAAATTGGACTTTACCTCAAAGACATCACACATAAGACTTTACGCCGTAGCTCTACAGTCCGATTCTCTTATGATGGGTCTCATCCCACAGCTATGAAAGCTACTAAATATATTATTATTGTTATTGTTATTATTATTATTATTATTAGCACCACGTCTTACTACCTGTTTAGGTTATACGCACTTACGCTAATGTGTAATGGTAGGGTGATTGTGAGATGAAATGGAGGACCTACAGTTTAACGTGGAAATCCGAACCACGGTGAAGGTTTGGCATTACTCACACTCACAAAATAAATGTCTTTTCAGAGGTGAAGGAAGGGTTTGGCAATCAGATAAACCTGTGCTGGGACCAATGATTGAACCCCGGACCCCAGCACAGAAGTCCGGCACCTTACAACCTTACCACCAGGTCACCCTACTAAATATAATTTCACGTATTAAGACGTCAAATAATGTTATCTGCAGCTGTTAATTTTTAAATATATTATAAATACCTATAAAATATTATTAATAATAGTAATAATAATAATAATATTAATAATAATAATGACGTGTCTAGGCTACATCATCTGTAGCTCAGTTTGCGGAAAGATTAGCCAGTACTCATGTACCGTTGGCCACGAGACGCCCGACTGTAGTTATTGTACATCCTTCCCGTGGAGGCTCTCTCCATGTCCCGGTGAGGTGAGAGGATGATGGTGGTGAATATCAGGAGGTGGAGCTAATGGCAATCTAAACCTAACTTAAACCTAATTAACCAAATCCTGGGGACCATGGGAATTATTCCCCTTTTAGAGAAAAATCCCTCAATACTAGCCGGAATTTGAACCCGAAATTGAAATCTCTGGGTCAGCAGCCTGGGGCTCTATCCACTATAACACGAGACCATTTCTTATAATAATAATATAGTAAGATATTATTAATTTTTACTGGGAAAAAAGAGTTTTTGTATACGCCAAAAGTTTTTTTTATCAGATTCTTATTATAGTGTATTTACAATAGAAAGGACTCAGCTACAAATAGTAATACATTTTAGGGAACCCCTAGGTTGTACTGAGCCCACGATATACAGTACATTTGGAAGACCTTACCACCAATCTATAAGGGCGAATGGGCCAAATAAAATATTTTATGGGTGTTTTCATCATTTGTAAAATGAAGCTCAAGTTAACTTAAAATATATCTCGTTGTTAATGGGTTCTAAGACACCCTAACCCCCCCTCCCCCACCCCGCCCGTTTCCATATCTCTCTCGCAGGAGGTCCTCGAGAGAGTTTTTTTTAATAATAGGAAGGAGATATACTCAAAATGTGAAGTTGCCCTCTACCCTTCCCATCCATGAAAGGGTCGACTGGAGAGAAATTTTCCCTTGAGTGTCGGCCACCAGCGTCACAAATCCTGGTGGGGTGTCGCCCCCCCCCCTACCTCCTCTTACAAAAGGGTGGATGGTCGCCCCCACCCTTATTTCCATGAGTACACTCTCGTCCAAAACTGTGACATACATGCGTGACGACACAAGACTTAATCATTTAATATCAACATAATTTACATAGTTAGGTGATAGGTTAGAACGCCTGTACCTAGTATTTGCCTTTTAAAGAGTGAATTCACATACTATTGATATGATAGTATAATTTTATAAATTTATCATTCCTCATTCTGTTTTTCTGTTTTTGGTAGTTTAACCAGTATTTACATTCAATAGAGATTGACCTGGCGACTTGGTCAGTATCACTTCCGTTTATTGATTAAAGATGATCTTGATTTCAAGCAATGGCCAAAAAATTCATAGCTTTTACAACAAATTTTTTCAGCTATTCAGCTAGATAAATTTATGGCTTGTAGTCGGATTACTGGGAGTGACCTGGAACAATGTTAGATAAATATATATATTTTTATATGTTTAACAGGTTTTACTGCAAATAAAGTTTAAGAAAACTAGACATGCCATTTCTAAGAACTATTGTTTGTTATAATTATTTATAAGAACTAGAACTTAGAGTAGCATATTTATTTACATATAGGGGGATTTGCGTTAAAAAAAATCTCATTTACAAAGAGTAATAAATAAATAAAAAACATGATAGCAGATTATTCATTCTTCCAGCTTATTTAAATGTAATATAAATTATTTCACCAAACATGCTAAGGATCCAAGCATTTAAAATGCAAACATTGTTTACTAATAAAAATTATGATTTTTTTTCATCACATCTTACACAGCACTATAGAATTTTTCATTATACACAATGACTTCTCATTTATCCTGACTGTACATTATGTTGGGTGTAGTTTAACAGCAATCATTACCCCTCCCTCTCACTCACACAAGAGAGACCCTACACTCTTTTTTAACCTCTCCCTCTCATCCCCCAATAACCCTACCAACACCCTCCTGTCTGCGTGTTTTCAAACCCCTGTACAGCGCTAATTGCACCAGTCTAGCCCTACCCATTATTCATCATGTTCCCCCTAAAAAAAAAAGAAGAAAAAAGCCACACAATGTGGAACAAATCGCAGGTTAAACACCGGTACCTTACCGGACCTACCTTCATCAACCAGTTCATTATCGGGACGATAAGCTCAGGGCGACCTGCGTGCGCGCGCAGGTTGAATTCTGCGTACGTGGACCACCCGCGTTTCATTCACTTCCAGTGGGTCACGTTCCAGTCCCCAACCATTTCCAGCAAACACTGATTCGAATATTGGGATGGTGCGTGTATTTGCACCAAGATATTGCAATTCCTGGCTGTAGAATAGGATGGGCAGGTTTTGAGTTGTTTTTTTTATAAGGTTATGTTAGTTCTTAAGTTGTTTGTCTAGACGACCCGTGGATACGAAAGCTTAGGTCATGAACCGTGCACCCCCGACGTATGTCCGTCTGAACAATCCACACATTTAAACTATTGAGGTATGAATTAAGATGGTAGAATTTAGAGAAAATGTACCAGCTCTTTCTTGAAATAGGAAACCGGTTTAGAAAAAAGAGTTCAATACACATGGACGAGAATCAAACTCTAATTTTTTCATTCTAGGAAAACCAGACCAGACTTAAGCCTTTGTTAAGAACACTGCTATTGGTGATGATTAAATGTCTCATAACTATATATTGTAAATAGGTATCAAAATGGGCAATTTTGGAAAAAGTAGAGATGGTGTAAAAAAAGAGTGAATTATAATGAGATAAGTATTAATCAAATTTCTCATACATGGCCTACTACGATTAGATTTTTAATTGCCCATGTGTTAAATGTAATAATACAAATAATAATAATAACTATAAAATGCATACAGTGTTTATCGTTCATACGTAGGGTGACCATACGTCGCGTTTTGAACGGGACAGTCCCGTATTTTTGCTATGTCACTGCCGTCCCATAGTTTTATTAACATTTTTGTTTATGTCCCGTTTTTAATAAAAACTTTAAAATATGCTTAAATATTGGTGTCACTCTTAAAGCTATAGTTGTAAAGAGGTTGGTTACATGGAATAAATCAAATATTTCTCTATCTGATAGATGGGTGCAAATGAGTGAAATATGTTTAGATTTTCAGGATATTTGTAACATAGTAGAGCTTATTATAGTGTTGAATCAACGAAAGCCATGCTAATTGTAAGACAAAATTGTAACATGCAATGTGATAAGTTTTACTAAAAGACCAAAATTTGTTAAGGAAATTAAGTTCATCCGAAAAATGTTATGAATAGGATACAATGCATTTCCCAACTACATCGACCTAAGTTAAGGTGTGGGTTCTGTAAAGAATGATTGTACGCTCACATTATTTTTGTGTTATAAAAACAACTTGACTTTTTCCTGTCATCCCCCCTCCACCCCCTGTTCCCCCTTTTCCCGTTTTTGTCTCAAGGAATTATTGTCAGCCTATTCATACAACTAAGATCTAGCTCTAGTTTCTATTTGTGAAAGTTTAATTGTTCAATATTTTTTCACTGGTTAATTGATCAAACTCTCACAAACCTCTACTAAACCAATTTTGTTTTTATGGAAATAAGTTTTGCTACACCCGATCATTGATTAACGATTCTTCAAATTATATTAAATCGGCAGCACAGTTCTACCAGAAATCAAATGGGTCCAAACAACAAAACATTTACAAACAATTATTTTATTTTGAATGAACTAATTTGGGCTTGGTTGAAAGGACGCTATTTTATTAAAATGAATAACGTGCGCCATTAGCGGGGATTTGGGTAACAGGGGGGAAACGCCTCCCTAATAAGCTATTTTTTATTAATAAAAATTAAAAACCCCTGTTCATAACAGTGCATAAAAGACAAAACAAACTTTATTTATGTGACTTAAAGAATAATTTCCATCTCAATATCCGAATTAGGCTTTTGGTACAAAATATTTTTAAAATTTTGATCCAAAGTTGAAATAGCGTTAATTATGTTCCTCCTCCCCCTCCCCAATAATTAAGAACTGATGACGCTAATGCAATGGATGTTAATTGAATGAACTAGAGATCAAAATATAATTACATTTTAACAATGATATTGAGTAAATATGAACATAAATATTAAAAGGTGGTGTGAATAAAAAGTGTAGAGAGAGAATGGATAAACCATTGTAAGAAAACCGTAGTAAAGTTACCCCCAATGCACCTAATTGGGGCTAGAATCCTCGAGCTAAAGTTATCAGTGACCATGAGCTAAACCCTTTCATTCGGCCACCTCTTAGGATATATTATTTATATAATAAAATACTGGAATTCCAGTAATTATAATAATCTACAACCTGTGTGTTAATACTAATTGAAACTCATTTTAATTACATTATTGTATTGTACACTTGGCAGCGTAAAAGCCCTCCAGAGTCGCAGATGGCTGTGGAATCGAAGATAGCTCATAGTAGCTAACGATTTGCACACGTTCATAATAGGCTTTGCCTTAAACCATGAGTGAAGAATGACCTTTGGCAAGGGATGAGTCTTGGAATGTTCAGTGGTAAAGAATTGGCTCTCTAATATAAACTTAACAGCTTTGATTCCTGTGTCCAATTGTTATTTTTCAGCTAGTTTATGTTAATAATTAAATTGTGGTCCTTTTTATACGGACATTACTGTATTTACATTAAATTAACACCGTGTGTGTTTATATTTATTAATAAAATAAACTATGGATTATAAATAATAGTGATTAGTACATTTGTATATTACTATATACAGTACTGTATGTACAGTAGTCCATTTGTACTAGCCTAGTTCTACTACATGCTCATCAAATTAGGCTGTTTTGTTGTCTTTTGAATAACAGCCTTCTGAATCTCCTCCGTAGCTTGCTGCATCAACTCCAACAACTTTGGCCAATTTTTGTATGCAAAAAATTTCTCAATGTCACTCACTGCACACAATCCTAAGAATATGTATTGATCTTCAAGTCCTCCACAGTTTGTCCGCTGCTACTCTCTTCAACAATGTCTACGCCATCATCTTGGTCAGCTGGGTTACTATGTACCAGATCAGCTGCTTTTCCATCCCCTTCTTCGGTGTGGAGATGCTCGTCGAATGAAACAACATCCTCAGCATCGATGTCCAGGTGTCCTCTCCTCAACATGGCAGCAAACTCTTGTAGAGGTTGGTTGTCCTCACCATCGTGAGCCTCCTAAATATCAAGAACTCTTACTTTTGCAAAGCATTTCCTAAAAATGTCGGGACAAATCCGTCTTGCGGCACGAGAAACTCAATACACAGCATTTATAATAGTTATTTTCTTAATGAGTGCTGTCAATGATTCGCTGGTTTACATCTCGGCGAGGAGATGCTGTAACACAAGATTTATGTAAAAACATTTTAAAGTGTAAATCGCACCCTTGTCCATGGGGTGTGTTATCGATGTTGTATTGGTATGGGGGGGGGGGGCGGGCGGGGGGACTTGTTGGCGTATCCAAAAA
>CABFOW010000171.1:339908-386177 GCA_902141385.1 Timema californicum
CGGATACGACGCTTCTAGCATTTTCAAATTATAACTGTCGAAAAGGTTTATTCGTACCTCGAAACCCAAGGTATGTCCAAGGGGACGGCCCTGCCGAGAGAAGTGAAAAACATCACGGACAATACAAGTATATATACAATTATACCAACTCAGAGAGGGGGATAAGGGGTGACTACAAACAAAGGAAAACAAGACACATGATGGGAGGGAGGGGATAAAAATGTACCAACGTGGAGCTACAATGAACATTCTCGACGCATTACATTCTTACGGCGCATGCTCGCCACACGCCCCTTCGCACCCCGCCACGAGGGATAGAGCATTTTACTCGCTCAATGTTTATTCCGCGTTCAGACGAACAATGTTTTTGTGGAGGAAGGGCGCCATTATTCTTGCGTGTGGTAAACAGTCAGTCGGCGCAGCACAGTGGGGGACTTTTGGTGAGTTTCTTGAATTTAGAGTCTTTTCTTGGAGCATATATTTCCAATAAATGCTACAATTATTATACTACTATAAAGCCGCATGACTGACTCACTCACTGACATTAATGTTTACCCACTTCCAGATGAGCTAGAAATTTGAAATGTGGCATACTTATAGCTTCTAGCCTGTAATCGACGGGAAAATATATATAAATAAAATTTCAACCCCCATTTTTTTTTAAATGGCGGAGCAACTTTAAAGTTGGTGCGAACTTTTCTTTGGTGATCTCTTTTGGCTAAACGGTGTGACCTATCAAAAAGGTCTCCGGAATTACATTATTTTACATCCACTTGCATAAAAAACTCATTGGGGGTGGAGCCTCTAACGAGCAAAGCGAGTATTGACATCAAATTCTACTAAATTAATGTTGATATATTTTTAACTTTGATAATATCTACTGGAAGTAACCATTGAAGATCACATCTGAGGGGTAGATAAGGTTGATGTATCTACTTTCATTTATTCATACGTTATGTAATGTCATATGCAGCTTACCCTTTTGATATATAATATAAATACCAATAAACTAACATTTATTATAAATATATGCTATATATTAGAAGCTATGAGATAGTTTTCGAATTCATTCTGAAATTTTATCATTATATTTACTTCCTAAACCATTCTTAATAAAGTGAGGAAGATATTTTATAGAACCATTTCAGTCTTTTTTTAAAATGCACACAGAGAATTTACTAGATGTGATATCGAGGAAAGTAGAAACCTTTTATTTTCACTAGCTGGCGACTAAACAAGTAAAATAGTTTCCGATTTTACTCTCCCTAGATTGAATTCGTAGGAAGCATATATCTTGTGTTGCACTTTAATCGCCACCTTCTGGTTGGTAGGGATTAGAATCGTGGAGAGATATATGACTGTGGTCATGTGGGCTAAGGGGTCACTATTGCAAAATATTTATGGTGATTATATATATATTTAGAAAAAGCAGGCTCAAAAAATATATGTCAAGCATGCCATATATGTATGGCATGTTTGATATATATATATATAACATATTATTAACGTTTAAAAATATCAATATTAATGTAGTAGAATTTTATATCAATATTAGAAGCAAAAAATATGTATCTGTATTTTTAAAAGCTCTTCCTATGAAAACTGGATTGTAAGTCTCATTTTCCCTAACTACGAATTCCTGGTAAACTATTTAGATCATGCATCTATCATATTTATAGAAATAATTTTGTTTCTCTTGTGCATAAAATTACAGTCTAACAACTAGCTTTGTTAAAAAGAATATGACCGAACATCACATATCAATATAAACTTCAATTTGTTACTGTACGTGGTTATATCATTAGTAAAATATATTTTGTAAGTACAACTTATTAAAAAATAAAATTCAGGGGAAGTTCCTTGCGGTATCGCTTTTCGATTTAAAAATTTTTTTTTTCCCTAACTTCAGAAAGATGTTCTTTTCAAGTACCTATGGGTATAGCTGTTCTGTAAGGCAGCAAGATATCACTCCAAAAAACAGTTCCTTACTTACAAAATTCAATACGTAGTGTCACCCTAAATAAAGTAGTCTTCTCTTTGCGATAAGTCAGGTGAATTTCCTTTAATACAACCTTCTTAATCCCTAGCCCTTGGACTATGTAGATAATAACAATGATATTAAACACAATAATCTAAATTTAATATATCAATATAACTTACTAGTGCTGATTATTCGAAATGTTATTTTACTATCATCAACATACCCATTATACACTTATGCGGGTAAATTTTCTTCAAGTATACCTCTTCATTTCAACCCTTTCCATTAATTTATTAGTAATATTTCTTTCTAAAATACTAAAAATAATAAACTAGCATTGAGTATTAACAAAAGTATTTGCAATACATTTAAATGTATTTATTTATTGACCTTATTATACATCTATGAAAGTGAGGAGTCATTAAACTTCCTTAAGATCTCAGTTATTATGTGCCATGGTCTCTTCTTAATTTCAGTTGATCAATTATAAAGAGTACAACGGCCACAATGTTTTATCAACGAATCTGTCGTCTCTACTAAACGACCGGTATTCTAATGGCCGCTAGTTGACCAAAAAAGCACGCTTTCACTGTTCTTGATAGGGTTAGGAATTTAATAATTTGTCCTAAGTAGACTCCGTTGTTTATAGACCTCTCATCCTACAGATCGTTCACATTCTTAACTGTCAAAATTTGTTATCTTTACCATTCGACGCTATCACGGGCGTAAAGTGTATTTTACATTCGGGAGTAGGCCTAATGGTGGAACATTTATATTGTTCTCAGTACAGACATTTTAAATCTTGAATATATTCTCCCCCACCCAACCTCCAAACTACTGTAATTAGTACTGTCCGTTGTATCCATCTCGAGCAGCCGTCACACGTGACGCTAATATATAGCTTTTTTATGTACGGTACCTATTTAAATGGAAGTTGCTTACAATAGCTGTATACATATACAGTATAGGTAGTTTAAAAAAAAGTTATTATGATTTGATTTCTCCACTGCATCTTACTACTACTCAAAGATTTACACGTTTCAATTTCGCTATTTGAATGTACAACCTTGTTAAGGCTACTGACCGGCAAACCCAATGATAATAGACAAGTTTCAAGACCTAAACGCAGATGGGAGGATAACATTAGAATGGAATACATAGGCTATAATAAGGTAGACTGGATGAAACTGGCTCAAGTTAGGGATATGGTGTAATGAGGTGGACTGGATAGAACTTGCTCAAGATAGGGATAGGGTGTAATGAGGTGGACTGGATAGAACTTGCTAATGATAGGGATAGGGTGTAATGAGGTGGACTGGATAAAACTTGCTCAAGATAGGGATAGGGTGTAATGAGGTGGACTGGATAGAACTAGCCCAAGATAGGGATAGGGTGTAATGAGGTGGACTGGATAAAACTTGCTAATGATAGGGATAGGGTGTAATAAGGTGGACTGGATAGAACTAGCTAATGATAGGGATAGGGTGTAATGAGGTGGACTGGATAGAACTAACTCAAGATAGGGAGGGATAAGGTGTAATGAGGTGGACTGGATAGAACTTGCTCAAGATAGGTATAAGGTGTTGTGAGATGACTGGATAGAACTTGCTAATGATAGGGATAGGGTGTAATGAGGTGGACTGGATATAACTTGCTAATGATAGGGATAGGGTGTAAAGAGGTAGACTGGATATAACTTGCTAATGCTAGGGATATGGTGTAATGAGGTGGACTGGATAGAACTAGCTCAAGATAGGGATAAGGTGTAATGAGGGGGACTGGATAGAACTTGCTCAAGATAGTGATAAGGTTAATGAGGTGGACTGGATAGAACTTGCTAATGATAGGGATAGGGTGTAATGAGGTGGACTGGATATAACTTGCTCAAGGGATAAAGTGTAATGTGGTGAACTGGATAGAACGTGCTCAAGATAGGGATAGGGTGTAGTGAGACGGACTGGATAGAACTTGCTCAAGATAGGGATAGGGTGTAATGAGGTGAACTGGATAGAACTTGCTCAAGATAGGGATAGGGTGTAATGAAGTGAACTGGATAGAACTTGCTCAAGATAAGGATAGGGTGTAATGAGATGGACTGGATATAGTATCAAATGCACTATCTTATTATAAATATACAACAGCCATCTCCAAGGCTAAGAACTTTACTATACAGGCATATGTAAATCATTAATTTTCAGGCTCAGATTAAAAACACTTATAAATAATATGTGTACACAGAGCTAAGCTAAGTAATTATTTACAACTCTAGGCTATTATAAAATACTTTGTGCACCATGTAATACTGCCTGCCTAAAGTATCCCTTATGTTTGTTTACACAAGGAGGAAATGGATAAAAGAAGAGAAAATTGATCACCCTTATCTGCGTGAGGAGAGAGTGGGGAAACTATTTATAAAAATACACTTAAGCTCACCCATCCGGGAAACAAACTTAAGACTTCTATCTCAGTAGGAAAACGCCTACCAACTAAGCTAAAACATTTGCATACTGATTCCCCAATCACTCTCCCAAGTACCTTGTGGGATTTTTTTAAAACTCAACCTCCATTTCAGGGGTACCCAAACTATGACCCAAAACGCTATTTTATCTGGCCCGTGATCTTTGCCTCAACGGATTTAAATGGCACTTTTGGACTCGTAGGGGCCAAATCTAAAGCTATGTACACTCCATTTCCCCCTGAAAGATTGTAGTTTTACCTTGATTTACTATTCTATGGTCTTATCTTATAAGCTATACCATAGTGGAATAATGCAAGATGAAGGGTACATAGGAAGAACACAATTCCACAAACAAATAATCCATACATAATATGATTAGAGAATTGATACAGGCCTAATATAAAATGTTTTCCTCCATGTCATACTACCGATCCTGACTAAATGAATTTTAACTACGCTACTGTGGTAAGAAAGATGGTAGAATTAAGAGTAAACGTACGGGTAATAGCGTGGAGGTAAAGTGAAAAACCATCAAATGAAAAATCACACTCAATACACCCAGTCGGGGTTCAAATCATAACTTCCTCGTTACCGATACACCTAAATTAGTTGATTCTGACCTAATTGCTACATATTGTTGACTAAAATTAGAAAATTGAAAAATTAAATTTTAAAATTATATTAATTTAATAGTTCTGGGTGCATCTAATTTTACTTTCTCGCGACTCCTCGGGTAGAGAAATAAGTATTGTGACCGTCAAAAAACTCGAATTCGAGATTTTGATGAATATAGTCATTTCATGACCCACTGAACCCAATTTTTTTTGTGATGACGTATGCCTAGAGCCAAAACTATTTATCTTATTGGACTAAAACTTGATATCTAGTGTTTTAATAACGTTGCCCTGCGAAGTTTTTGAAATTATATATTTAACTCTAAAATGAATTGTAGTTTACTTAAGGTCCAAAGATACCAAATCAATTTTCTTTTAATAGGCTCTAACAATTTTTTTAGTCAAAATTTATATTAGGTACGGTTTAACTTTAATGATATCTCCAATTATTTTGATCATATCTCTTTAACTCTTTGCGATACAAAAGAGCTTATCATTGCAAAGTAATAATAGGCTATCATTAAAAATAAAATTCCTTTATTTGAAATATATTTCTATAAAACCAGTAGTTTCTGAGCTTCAGACAAATATTATTTTTATATTGAGGTTTAAGAAATAGGGAATTGATTTTTATGCTCTTTGTTGAACACATATGCTATTTTTCCTCAATAATGTTTCTGTATCAGTATTTATTATTTTATTTATGCTGTTTTGTAGAATGGGATACTTTTTTCAATGATGTTTCTGCAACAGTGTATACTAAGCAAAGAGGGCTTATCTCAATTTGTAGGTAAAGGAGGAAGAATGAAAGTCTGCGTGGTGCACCTTGCATTCTTTGCACCTACCGCAGTATTAAAAACTTTGGTTTTCCCACCACTCCTTATCGCTAATGATAATTAACTTCCTCTAACCATTCACCTCATCTCTACTCCATATACTACATCTTTAGATAGTTATTATTTTAAAACGTATTAACTTGTGTGTATAACCACGAACGTGACATTTAATAGTGAAGTGTTAACTCAGATGTTAAGTTGCTAAAATATGTTTTATCTCTATGAGTGAGTGGTGACGTTGTAAACTAGGCGTACATACGATTGGTAACGAACCATAACTTAGTTTTGCCGCCAACACATGTTTTAATGATCCTTATTAGCAAGCGTGTATACCGGTAAATGACGTTAGCAGATACAGAGCCGGTGAACAAGATAATGATATTGAATACATGCATGCTCTGCAATTCTCAGTTAAAACAGAAAAATAAAACCACAAATATTATAATAATAAACGAGACACATTTCTATAGATGTAAGAATAGAATAAATAAGAACAAATAAGAAACTCCATGACCGAAGCCCACGCTAGAACTATACTGACCACGTGGCCACCACCGTTAACGATAATACTGCTAACGTTTGTGGATATAGGGTATCATGTGGTCAGCACAATGGGTAAATCAGTCGTTAATCTCACTTTTCTAGATCGGAGACGCTACCTTTTTATTAAAGTATCACCCGCCTCGGTGGCGCAGTTGGCTAACGCACTTGTCGTGTTGAGCTCAACTGCTGAGGACGTGGAGATCTAGGTTTGAATCTCGGTCGGGTGAACTGGGGGAGGTTTTTCTTAAATGGTTTTCCACTCTCCCTCCACGCAAATGCGGGTTCACTTCCTCTAATTCACCCTTCCCAATTCTTAATCCATTAGCGTAATTAGTACTTAAAATAAGCGTATAACCCGAACAGGTAGTAAGACGCGGTGCTACAATACTAACAATACTATTAAAGTATCTCCTCATTTGTCCTCATGAGGCTGAGTTTGACCCCGGTCCAAACACACTGCTTCACATAAATTACTGGAAGCGTCGGGGATTGAAACCAGGGCATCTTTATTTGATCCAGGAACTCTGATCACTAGGCCACAGTGAAATAGGTGGTCATTTATTCTCATAGAGTATATTTAAGTTTGGAGTACAATCTTACTTGAATTAATTTTTATCCTAAAAAAAAGTATACATTGCTACAAATGATTTAAAATACTACCAAAATATTAGGAGTTTTCAACAAGCAATCATGAGTCAGTTACCCTTAATTTTAGGGTTTGGATTAAAATCACGCTTCAAACTCGAGATGTGACAGTATAAAATCTAATTATTAAGTTTGAACGAAATTCATTAAACCGTTTTAGGTTTGACACCAGGTACAAACTTTTTTTAATTTGCGGCCTCATAAAAAAGTCAAGATTCATCACAATCTTTAAGTAGAAAATGTTCACATTTACAATACTTTCTCTATATTAGAGAGTAAAATAGAGATATGGTGAATCTAATGGAAATTATACTTGTGAATGCAAACATAATAAAGTTGATGGAGGGAAAGAAGAAAGGTATTTGATCTCCACTTCGTCAAGGGGGGAAAAAAACCTAGTTTAAGGTGGGATTGTAGGGACCGTTATAAAATGTGTTTTTGTAATTATTATAGAACAAAAATTTTCGGCCAAAAAATAAATAAAATATTGCTCTATAGAAACATGAAGTTTAATTTTTTTTCACATGATTTTATCAACAGCTATTTGAATATCTGTCATGAGCGTAGCGGCATTAGAAAAAAAACCATTTTAAATGAAAGGAAAAAGTTGTCAATAAATTCCAGGACACTCTTGACATATATTTAAGAAATATTGAGGTCACCATGCGAAAAAATTTAACTCTATGTGTGTATTGGACTTATTTGATTTAGTTTGACCGAAAAAAGTTTTGATATAAAAATTCAAATTTCAAAAATACTCCCCTTAACTTATGTTCCCAACACTCTCACCTTAAGATGTAATGGCTCTTTTTTTTAATCACACGATATATTTTTACCACTCAACCAATCACACATATTATTCTGTTCTCTCAATAACTGTCCTGTATTTTAGTAAAGGAAGAACTGTTCCGTTTCACTTCCCGCCATTCTAAACTAATTTAGTTGCTCATCGTGGAACAGATCTCACGCTGATTTGAAGAGACCCGTTTGGGTGGGAGGTCCCCCGGCAACCATCGGGATACAAACAAAGACATGGCAGTGGTTTCGACAGATGAACGTGGCCGGCCCGCAATACACAAATAGTTGACCACACATGGAGTGTCGGTTCTCTGGAGAGAGGTGATGTTAACACCCAAGTGAGTGACCCTTTATTTGTTGGCATTTTTTGGGGACATTATCTTTAAAATCATTGATGGAAGGTGGAGAAGATGGCTGGCATTTAAATTATAAACCTTATAATAGTGTTTTTTATAATATTGTTTCCTGGCTACATATCCAGAAGTCCAGGGTTCGGTACACGACGCTTCTAGATTTTATGTGAAACAGTAGGTCTGACACGGGATCAACCCAGCCCTTTGAGGACAAATGAGGAGCTACTTGATTGAAAAAAGTATCAGCACTGGTCTAAAAAACTTAGATTAACGGCCAGAGGGCTCGTTGTGCTGTCCAAATGACAACCTCTATTGGCGATATCTTCGCTAAGAGACGGCGGCCTCTTTGTTGGTATGCTTCGATTACAAGCTGATGCCATGAAGTTTTTGTGTTTGTGATACGGAAATCAATCAATAAATTAAGTTTTAAATTATGATTAACTTTTCTACGTACACTAACAGCTAAACGTCTATAACAACAAGTCAAAATGAGTGAAAAACAATCTTCACTGGCTTTGGTGATGTCCATTGTTAGATTTTACATTTAAAATTGTTATCAAATGGTTTGAATAGAAAAAGTTATATTTAACTCATATACATTTTGAGTTTCATCAATTCATTTAACAAATCAGGGTAAAACTTAGGACGGGACTTAAGGTTTTATAAGCAGCTGAAATAATGCCAATCAAATGTTGGCCTAATTTGGATATTGATATATTTTTTATAGCGAGTTTGGTGTTAACTGGGATTAACACAAAACTATTTTGTATGGACCCACACATATATCGACTTGAAAACATAGTTTAAAATTTGAAATTTCTTATTCTGAAAAGTACAAAATTTCATATTTCAATAACTATCATAAAACAGGTACCGCTAGATGTCATTCTAATCTAGTATGGTTTGCCGATAACGGGGAGGATGAGGTTCGTTTCCCGGCTGGATGTTCTGAGAGGGATTTTTATTAAATGGTGTTCAAATCTTCCTCCCTACAAATCCGGGTGGATTTCTTCTTCCCTAACAATTAAATGTGTACATCTTTCGATGAAAAACTAATCTTATGATATTGTTTTGTAAAACAAATAATTTATATAGTGTTACATTTTAATAGACTCAGCTACTAACTTATATATCAAGTATTCTTATAAAATTAAAATTGAAAAATCATCGTGGCTTTTTATTCTTAAGTACTCAGTTTCATTTCCTTTCCTCAGCGTTTTGAGTACTCACCTAGAAAACTAATAATAAACCTAATAATAAGTGAAATTTAGGTGTTATTTGACACTTTAATTCTCCCAGGGATACTCTGAACTTGACTATAACACTTTTTCCTATTTTAAATAAGTCTTATAAAAAGTATCGGGATGTGCTCGACTTACACGGATTCATACATTAGCCTACACAGTGGAGGTACTTCGACTTAAGACTAGCAACGCCATCTATCAAGTGCCACTTTAAACCCAATCGATGGCGTTCCTAGTAATCTGACGCACAGCTAGTGGTGTCATCGCCATTTTGTTTGTTTCTACCTTGAACGCAAGTCTGGTCTTGTTAGTAAACCTACGTAGTACTTAACGCGCTTGTCGTGTTGAGCTCGACTGGTGAGGACGGGGAGATCGAGGTTCGAATCTCGGTCGGGTGAACTGGGAGTGGTTTTTCCTAAATGGTTTTCCATTCTCCCTCCACGCAAATTCAGGTTCACTTCCTCTAATTCAACCTTCCCAATTCCTAATCCATTAGAGTAATTAGTACTTAAAGCGTACAACCCGAACAGGCAGTGAGACGCGGTGCTAAATATTATTATTATTATTATTATTATTACGTAGTACTTGCTGTTAAAAAAAAAGTATAGCTATGAATATTCAGATAAACGTGTAAGTGATAAAAATAGATGTATTCACAGTTGTAAGAAGTGTATTGTAACGTATCTAATCACCATTCAACTTACGCGGTTTTTCAACTTGCAGGGATACCTTCAAAACGAATAAACTAGGTAAAGTACTTGCTATATATTTAAAAAAGGAGCACATTAACGTAGCTTGTTCTGTCTGTAAATCATAAGTACGCTCACAGTATAATGGTCCGTCTAAAAGATAAGCTTCCTTGGCCCTTCAGAGACCAAAGAACCCAGATAGCCTTACTTGTGAAGTGTTCTCCGTCAGTTCTTGGAACACTTCTATGACACATAAGGTGTGTGTGCTCTTGCCAGGAGAGAACTGAATCATTCTTTGTCTTGACTGCACAAGAGATTTTGAAGGGTGTCTGCCAGTAAGGACCGGCTGGTTAGTTTTTGGATGTGAAGAGGTACGTCTGGGGTCACGAACACACTCGCTCAAGATATGAACTGTATTGTATAAATACCGCCAGCAGTGCCTGAAAAAAAAAGAAGAATTGTATTATTGTTATTATTAGCACCGTGTCTTACTACCCGTTCGGTTAATATGAACTTACGCTAATGTGCAATGGTAGGGTGATTGTGAGATGAAATGGGGGGGACCTACAGGTTAACGTGGGATCCGAACCACGGTGGAGGCCTGGCACTCCACACATTCACAAGTTGTGATTAATAAACATCTTGTCAAAGGGGAAAAAAGGGTTTGGCAATCAGATAAATCTGTGCCGGGACCGAGGATTGAACCCCGAGTAAGAATTTTAATTTACAAAACATACGATTTGATTTGGTTTTTATTTAGTGCAGTACACAAAGTTTACAAGACTAAAGGCTAACTCATTATTAACAAATTATTGATAGGTATTTTATTGCTTAAGTCACACATAATAACGTTTTTATGTATAATACTAAAAGCTTATTTAGTGTTGTACTTTTTTGTTTGAGCTTATACAGAAAAGGTTTTATTTGTAACATTAAGTTCAAACAAAAAAAGTTTATCGTAATATAAATATAAACGTTGCTATGCCTAGTATATTTAATAAAATACCTATAGTAATTAATTAATAATGAGTTAGCCTATAGTCTTGTAGACCCCGAGAATATTAAAAATATTCACAAGTAAACCTAATTGAAACTGCATCTAGTAAATAAATTAAATGTATGAAAATCCTTGTTTTCGAACATTGATGGAGGTATTTGTAGAGTACATTACACATTAACTAATCATTAATTATTTACTAAATTTAATTTTACTCTTAAAATTAACAAATATCGTACACTTTTACTATTTGTCTTGCATTGACAATATAAAAGGTAAAATGACTCGAAGTTTTCCCCACAACCTTGGCCGACTGTGTGATAATTATTTTATAGTCGTTTCATCATAAGCTTGAACTATTTTGATTTCACTTGGGGTGGTTTTCTTTTCCCCACCTCAACGTGATTGATTTGTTAGTGAACATGGAGATAGACACGCTTCAATGGCCACATGGTATAAGGCGCTATTCTCACAGTGAACTAGTCTGCCGATTATGGTGAGATCGAAGTTCGAATCTCGGTTGGGTGTACTGAAGGTTTTTCTTCAAAATGGTTTACCACTCTTATTCCATGAAAATGCGGGTATACTTCCTCTAAATATATCCTTCCCAGTCTCTAAAAACCATTATCGTACGTAATTAGAAAATAAGCGTATAAGCCGAATGGGTACAAAGACTCGGTGCTAAAAAACAACAACTTTTAGTCAAATATATATATATATTTTCTATACAAACAAAATAAAACTCTAAATTTTTAAAACATAATATTAATCTTGTGTGACAAGCTGTTTTCCCAATCTCTTAAAACACACATAAAGAGGTGCAAGTGTTTTTTTTGTTTAAAAAAGGGGGGGGGGTTGCTAAGAGTTGATCCCCATGACTAATTCTAAAATGCCCTGAACGTGACAAATGAGTTGTGTGGAAGTTTCGGGTGAGCGACTTCTCACGCACCCAAGCTAGCAACAGGTGCTGTGCGTAGAGGCTGTATGGACCACCGGGGAACTGCTAGGCCTGACGTCTTGCTTCCCTCATCGAGACTGACATGATGGAGGACAGGAAACTGAGGCGCTACCTACTGCTGGCACAAACATTGTACCATC
This sequence comes from Timema californicum, assembly GCA_902141385.1. Lineage (NCBI taxonomy): Eukaryota > Metazoa > Arthropoda > Insecta > Phasmatodea > Timematidae > Timema > Timema californicum. Next base: position 352,165 of record CABFOW010000171.1, read on the forward strand.
TCGAGGAAGGCTCGAACAGTTTCATTCCAAGAACACGTGTTAGGCCGCTGCGTCATCTTCCGGGATGACAAAATTATCCCTAATAAATTAATATACCAAATTCCCAATCTTATTCGTTTTACGATTTTATGGTAGACCTTTACTAGGCAAGAACAATTATATTCTAATAGATTTAGTGTTATCAATTTATAATTGTAATTAATTTACTGCTTACACCACTTAATGTAATTTATCTTAATGCTTTATTAAAATAACACATGTGTGTTGCTTGGACAGGTAGTAAGATATACTATATTTTATTCTAATGTATTAGTAATAAATATTACAACAATTCTAACATCGCCTCCAAATAATACAGCTAATCTAACAATGTCACACGAATCATCACAATTAATTTAATAACTTCAATGAACTTAACACTGACTCCGAATAACACAATAATATTGCTGTCTTAACTAATAAAATAACGTATTGACGTCTCCAAATAACACTATAGTATTGCTGTCTTAAATAATATAGTAATATATTGCTGGCTCCAAATAACACAATAATATTGCTGTTTCCAAATAATCTAATCTAACATTGTCACCACATATTACAATTCAATTAATGTCCTCGAAACATGGTTGGTGCAAGACTGTAATCACATAATACGAATACAATGAATTAAATTTGGTGGTTACGTAATAACAATGAATTTTATTTGATCACCTCAATTATGATTAGTAAATGAATTCAACCCTAAAGCTTTAGTCAATGTTCTTTAAGATGGGATAAAAGAGAACGAAAATTAAGGTCCGTATTTTATAGTTTTTTTTGTGGGAAAAACTATTTAAAAAAAATAATCATGCTTAGTTTGATTTTATACAAATAGGTTTAGTTATCTCAACACTTCTTGAATATTTATCGAGAGCATTGCAGCGTTTGACCAGAAACCTTTTTAAATTAAGAAAGTTCTTGTATATTTATTAAATGCTCAAAATATTCAAAAACTGTTGAAATCAAGATGTGTATACAATAATAAAAATATATATGTTAAACGAAGCAATAATTAAGATTGATTTGACCAACTATACTTTTGTCATAAAAACCTAAAAAAAATCTCATATGATAATTAAAAAGAAGTCACGTGCTCCATTTTTGCGTATCAACACACATTAAGCCATATTATCTTCAACTGTCACTTTTGGAGTGCTATAAGAGTATGGTGACTTTTTCCCGCTGTTGCTTACTCTACATTAATTTGGTAATCTCTCTACACGGAAGGAAAAATTGTATCATACAGTTATAGAAACTACTAAAAATGTTTAACACAGTTATAAGTAAAGTTATGGATCTTCATATTTCAATTTTGATAAATAGTATCAACACCTATAAAATAATAGTAGCAATATATATAGTTTGTTTTATTACAGCGTTTTACTACCTGCTCAGGTTGTAAGAATATAATGTGATAGGGATGAGGAAGGAAGAATTTTAGAGGTAGTACACCCATAATTGCGTGTAAGAAGAGCAAGAAACTATTTAGGAAAAAAACACCTTCAGTAGACTTGATCGGGACTTGAACACCATTTCCCCAGTCATCATCAGACCAGTCCAACACGGGAGTCATGCTTTAGACCTCTCAGCTACTGAAGCGGGTATTTTTAAAATCTATTTATTTAATGTATTTAACGTGCACTTTCCGAACAGATTGATTATATCAGCACAGGACTTATAAACTAACTTAAATCTGGAACAGACACAACACCCAGCCCTCAGCTTTTAATTCATCACTGTGAAAGGGGAAGCCCACATTTCACCAATAATTAATTATTTTTCCATGCCGGAAATCGAGCCCGGGACTCTTAGCTTGGTAGACAGAGTTGTTATCAATGTGGAGCATGAAAATCTATGTTTGTATTTTCTCAAACTTTCTTCCTAACTTGATCTTATCATAAAATTATCTGTCTAAAGCTTAGTACGCACTTGGAAACATTGCTGGCCAACATGGGAACAGAATGTTGGTAAACATTAAATAAACTTTGTGTTGCATCCATACTACAATGATTAAACATTTCTTTACCGTAGAGAGTTCAGTTGAGTGAAAAATATTTGTTGAGGAGAATTCTGCTTGTGCCAACTGTTTCTAAGACAAGAGCAACATGTTGGCAAACAATGTTTCCGGGTAAATGTTTCCTAGTGTGTACTAAGCTTTAGACTTTAGATGCGATCATATGTCCCATGCCCTCCACTTGACTTATCCTGCTAAATATATTTCTTTCCAGAAACACTCAAGGCGTAGGTGACGAACCTTCTGGTGTTCTGGCTCGCGGCCGTTCCAGTAGAGGCCTACTCTGGTTCTCATGAGAGGCTGTGATAAGCTTAATTCCCTGTCCCTTATGGTAGTGTGGATAGATAGACCCACTGCAAGTCGTCAAGTGGCCATTAAAAGAAGTCAGTAAGATTTCTTCCTACCAGCCAGATGTTACCATTCCCTGACGCTGGGATTGAGTGCTAGATTGTTTGGTTTGAGCGGCATAATGTTTACCGCGATCCAATACTAGAAATTCTAAAACAAAACTCACCATTTCTCGTATAAAACTTAGACAATCACTGTAGTTTGTTCAGAATTTGTTATATTATTATTATTATTATTATTAGCACCGCGTCTTACTACCCGTTCGGGTTATACGCACTTACACTAATGTGTAATGGTAGGGTGATTGTGAGATGAAATGAAGGACCTACAGTTTAACGTGGAATCCAAACCACGGTGGAGGCCTGGCATTCCCCACATTCACAAGATGTCTTTTCAGAGGTGAAGGAAGGGTTTGGTAGTCAGATAAATCTATGCCGGGACCGAGGATTGAACTCCGGCCGCCAGCATAGAAGTCTGACACCTTACCTCTAGACCGCCAGGTCACCAATTTGTTATAAAATCCCTAAAAGACACAAGAATATTATTAAAATTCCCTTATTCCAATTGGTTTGCTTTGAAATAATTGTTTTCTAATGAAAGAACTATAAAGAGGTTTTTAGTGTAGACATATTTTCACTTTATGTAAAAGTTTTTTCCTAATTGAGATAGATGGGTAGAATGTTTCTATGAAATGATCATCAGGAACTAAATTTTATTTTGATATAAGATTCATTCCTCCAACACCAATACTTTTCACAGTTTGATGTGTTTAATTACAAGCTCTTCACAGGCGCCAGATTTTCGATAACTATAGATTGTTTTATTGACCGATCAGTCATTCCATCCCCACATTTATTTTTCCTGATCTACTATTACTAGCGCTACAACAGTTATTAATATTAAGTTAAATACTTTAAATCACTTTTGATTATGCATTCTATTTATAATATATTCTACCTTTCTTGTAAATTAGTGAATAGATAAATCTTAAATTTACAATTGTTGCCCACTTTGTCCTACAATAATTTAGCTCGGTCATTAATACGTCTACCTTCTGTGTTAAGGGTCCCGGGCTTGATTCCCGACATGCTCTATATTAATATTTGGTGAATTGTCAGCCTAGGAACGGGATGTTGAGAATTTCATAGTACTGAATTAAGTTATTTTATAAGTTGTGTGCTGATATAATAAGTGAGTTCAGAAAGTGCACATTAAATGGCCTCAATAAAAAAAGAACTAAAAAATTCCAGTGATGTAGTGTGTTATACTAGACAAACCAACTCTTATTATTACTTCCATTACTATAATGTCCAGCCTCCATTCAAGCACAATAGTGAATCAGTGATCGAACGGAATGATGGACCGGTCAAAATAACAATCTATAGTTTATCGAAAACCTAGCGCGCGAGAAGAGATCGTAATTAAACACATAAAACTGTGAAAAGTATTGGTGTTAGAGGAATGAATCTTATATCAAAATAAAATTCAGTTCCTGATGAACATTTCATACACTTATACTACCCATCTATCTCAATTAGGAAAATACTTTTACACAGAGTGAAAATATGTCTGCACTAAAAACCTCATTATAGTCCTTTCATTAGTAAACAATTATTTTAAAGCAAACCAATTGGAATATGGGAATTTTAATAATATCCTTGTGTCTTTTAAGGTTTTTATAACACATTCTGAAAAAACTACTGTGATTGTCCAAATAGTTTGCGAGAAACGGTGAGTTGTGTTTGAGTATTTTCGAGTATTTGATCGTGGTAAACATTATGCCTCCTGAATTTACCCTGCAAGAACTTAAAAATGTGGCCGTCTTGAGCGCTCGTGTCGTGAATTCAAATATCGTCTGCACTTTGCTGCACGGTGCCTATAGGCGCTTAAGGGGACATTTTTATTTGTTAAGAGTTACGCAGCCTATGTTGGTCTGAGAACACATGATGAGGAAGGTAGATTTTATGAAAATATAACCGCATTCAACTCGAAAGTGAATTGGGACAAAATTTAACCTCCCGTGTCAGAGATGAGTATGGAAAGTTGAACACGATGGTCCAATTATCATAGGAAGATAGATAGAAAAGTAATAATATCTATTTTCCTTGATTTATGTGTCATTACTTATAAAATAACAATGATTATACAAAATAAATTGTTATTATTATTATTAGCAGCACTGCGTCTTACTACCCATTCGGGTTATACGCACTTACGCTAATGTGTAATGGTAGGGTGATTGTGAGATGAAATGGAGGACCTACAGTTTTACGTGGAATCCGAACCACGGTGGAGGCCTGGCATTCCCCACATTCACAAGATGTGTTGTCAGAGGTGAAGGAAGGGTTTGGTAATCAGATAAATCTGTGCCGGGACCGAGGATTGAACCCCAGCCGCCAGCACAGAAGTCTGACACCTTACCCCTAGACCACCAGGTCACCGACATAAAATGTTATCAATGTGGATCGTGATTTATATGTTTATATTTTCTAAAAATATCCTTCCCATGAAAATTGAACGCTTTATCGGTAGAGGGTTAATCGTACTTATAATGAGCGATTCTTTCAGAGAACCTTATCTAATTTGATTTCACACTACATAATGACTAAGCCAACATTTAATCTATAGTGCTCCTCGAATCAAGAGTTTCTCTGTTTTCGGTTGGTAATCAACGTCTGAAGATAGATATTATTAATCATTTCTTGGACTGACGTTTGGTAATACATATTTCTGTCCTAGGTTATGTTTAAATTAAGTATTTCAAAAGTGATTACTATATATGCAAAACCATAATTTTAAAAATGCCAAACAATTAGGCTTTCAAAATCAAGTGTCTAAAGGGGGAAAAATAGGAGGAAAAAGTAGGTGTATTCCATTTATTGTACATGCAAACGTTTTTGTTCTAAATGTACTTGGTTCTCTGTGACTTATATATTGAACAAATCAGATGTTAACAAAATAGTTGATTTTTTTTTTAATCACCCCATCTGACTTTTTGTTCAGGTTATATGAAGATATAATCAATACTCTAATGGGACATGGATAGGAAAGTAAGCATATTAGAGAAAATCTACCCGCATTTGCGTGGAGGTAGAGTGGGAAACTATTTAGGGAAAACCATCCTCAGTACATCCCACCGGGATCAAACCACAATCTCCCTCTCATCGGCAGTTTAGTATATTGCGAGAATGATGCCTTATAGACCATGCGGCCACCAAAGCGGGTGGTTTAACTAATTGGTCTGGAATAGTCACAGACTGGGTGGACTTAGGGTAGCTATGTTTATAATTCTTACTCAAGGCAAGTGTACATGAGTCGCATAGGTAGTCACGTGGTTTAACGTGTCACTCTCATATTATACTTTACCGTCAGTGACAGTGAAATCGGGGCTCAAACCCAGTTAGGGTATAGGTCTATAAAGGGTGTTTTTTATTAAATGGCTTCCCACTTTTCCTCTACGCAGATATGGGTACATTTACTCGAACCTTCTATCTATCTGATCCTTATTCAATTAATGATATTACCCTCTACGATGGCCACATGGTTTAATGCTCTACTTTCGTGTTGGACTAGACTGTCGAAGACAGGAAGATCGAGGTTTGACATCTGTCGGTTACACTTAGGGTGGTTTATCCTAAATGGTTTTACACTCTCTCTCCACGCTAATGCGGGTCCATTCCTATAAATTAAGACTTAATAATCCTTAAACCACTTATTTAACTATTATATAGGTGTACAACCCGAACTGGTAATACGCCGCCGCAGAGGTAAACAAAAGCAAATATGGTGACCTGGCGGTCTAGGGGTAAGGTGTCAGACTTCTGTGCTGGCGGCCGGGGTTCAATTCTCGGTGCCGGTACAGATTTATCTGATTACCAAACCCTTCCTTCACCTCTGACAATACATCTTGTGAATGTGGGGAATGCCAGGCCTCCACCGTGGTTCGGATTACACGTTAAACTGTAGGTCCTCCATTTCATCTCTCAATCACCCTACCATTACACATTAGCGTAAGTGCGTATAACCCGAACGGGTAGTAAGACGCGGTGCTAATAATAATAATAATATTGCGATATTGACGCCTTAAACCCCATGGCCAAAGATGCGGGTGCCGATGACAAAATACTGAAGCACACGAGTAATAACTTAAAAATACATTTATTCAATTTAACTCGCCCGTCCTTGACAAGGGAGCTACATAAAACAAAAACTCTCCAGGAGTTGCGGAGAGTATAAAAACCTATAAGTCTTGTTCCTTATTCGTGGTTAGTGTTGGTGACGTCACAGTCCAGTAGTACTCCAGGCTCCACCCCTCCGCCACATGTTTCGTGGTCAGCGTGCGAGTGTGTGTGTGTCAAGGGGGAAATCTCCGTCGTTTTTCCACACATCCAAATCAGTGTGGTTTGAACACGCGTGCCGCGTCAAGCTCGTGCATTCGCGTTTCGTGTATCGTGACGTGTGATATTTTCGAGCGTGTTTTGTAGCGTGTGTGAGACTATATTAAACGGCTACCAAGAAGGCGTGAACTACTTCACTCGTTTGATGGTTACAGTTTTGTTTATACATTAATTATATCAGTGGGATGGTATTACCTACTATATTTGGATAAATATTGACTCGTCGTGCCTACAAATATTACTTATTTAATTGTATACTCAATAACTTTTCTCTTGGAAGAATATTAGGCCCTACATTATAATTTTTTTATCTTTTTTTGTTAATATAGTAAGTAACTTTTCCCACTCTTATTGAGTGTAAATTATAATCAAATTATATTCCTTACTTAATTTGTCTATATTTATTTTTGGCTGTCATTTGACCAAAAATAATTTGTTGATTTAAATGGAATATTAATTCATTTGACACTTAACACATAAAAAAATCTTAATCTAATTAAAAAAGTTAGTTTATCCACATTAATTATTAATTTTTTTTCTTTTAAGATTTAATTTGGGTTGTATTTGAAATGTGTAACCAGCCAATTGGGTTTATCAGGGAACAAAAGTAGCTCTGGTTTTTTAAAAATAATTGATTATATGGCAGTAAATAAATAGTTTGTTATCCTTTCTCAAATTGAATGCTTTATGTGTGGGGAATGCCAGGCCTCCACCGTGGTTCGGATTCCACGTTAAACTGTAGGTCCTCCATTTCATCTCACAATCACCCTACCATTACACATTAGCGTAAGTGCGTATAACCCGAACGGGTAGTAAGACGTGGTGCTAATAATAATAATAATAATAATAATAATAATACTTTGTGAACTGATTATTTTCTTTCGGTTTTATTTTCGAGGCAATGTTAAAAAAATAATTCTAAATTAATTTTAGAGACCATTTCACTTCACTGTGTTTTTTTCCTTAATCCTTATCAGGCGTTTATAACTTTTCTTGAGTGGCAGGTTGTCATAAAAGGTGTATAAATAAATATATTCATATTTATTAAACAACTTGAGTGTATAGTTAAGTTGCTACAAATTGTTAAATATATTTCTAAAAGCATCTATATATGAGGTTGCATGAATTTGCCGAAAATCTATCTTACAATTTGAGACGATATATGGGAGGAAGTAGAATGAACTCACTGATGTGTAGGACACATACATTGTTTACATATATACATGAGGGGAACTTTTTAGAAACCTTTACTTACCAATCGTGTTTTAATTAAATGTAACAATATTTCTGGGTATGAGCCTCATCGATGGAATTGAAATTCTACTATTGTGATCCAAACCCAAAAATATTAAGTTTTATTCCAAACACCGGCCGTATATTCCTACAAATCAATTCAATTGTGTTTTGTTGATATTCAAAACACCCAATAATGACCGAATGTGAAATCATCCATCATAAGGTGCCATTTAACCGCAGTATTAGTATTTTTTGAAATAGTAAAATATTATTAAACCCAGTATTTTAGAATAATATCATGTTCTGTATATAATTAAGAATATATTATAAAACGCAAAATAAAAGGTATAATTTTGAAGGAAATACCATTAATTGAGCTATCAAACAAATTATTTTGTTTCTATAAAACTACTTATTTTAAATAACTTTAATTATATAGTCAATTTACAAACAATGTTATGATGCACTTACGTGATTTGCCAATTTTTAATATTTGTTTTAAACTAATTTTAAATTCACTTAAATGTGAAAATGGAACTCATCTGCTGAGAAAGTAACTGGTTAATTTTTAAGTTACCGATTATTTTAAATCATAATTGAATATATATGTATATGCTGCCATACACAAGGTTTAATTTAAATGTATTTGGAAAAGAAAAAAAAATGCTGGAACTCGATTCCTGTTCCAAGTGTAATTTTTACTATATAAAAAACTCATGACTTAGGGTTCTCAGTATTTACAAATTTTTAAATAAAATAAATTAATGTAACTTAGATTGATTGAAAAATAATATAATAGAAGTGTAAATGTTTATTTAAAGAGTAATTTGAAAGATGTATATATATATATATTAAAAAAATAATTCACTTCTAACCATTAGATAAAGTTTAGTAAATTTTAATTTTTAAATTCAACTTTTTCCCTGATATAACATATTTAAATACAGTATAAACCTCTTTGATTAAAACGTCATGTTTAATTAATCACATTAGTGACATTTGGGGATCTTATCTTTACATAACATTTCAAATTGATATATATATGTATTGTTAGTAGCATATTTACGGCCTGGTATCAAATAATGTGCGTAAGGGATTGAGCTTATTTTATTTAGCTCCTTTCAAATCAGTTCAAATGGATTGAACTTATCGAGAACAAACTATAGAAATAAAAATTCCAATATAGTTTCCTTATTACTAAACCCGACGTATTATATATTTTTTCGTTACTTATTAATACCCGTTCACGTTATACTGATAGGTATGTATTAATTATACTAATAATGTAGAGAAGAGAAAGGTAAAATTTAGAGGAAATGTATATGAATTTGCGTGATGAGAATGTTAGAAACCAACTAGAAAAAAAACCGCCTCAGTACACTCGACCAGGATTCAAACCCCAATCTCTCCTTCACTGACAATCCAGTCTAATGCAAGAGTTAGACTATGGGAACACCGAAACGAGTTTTCTTGCTGTTATTTTTAATACAACTTCTAATGGTCCAAGGCGTCCCTCTCGCATTAGATGAGACTGTCGATGATGAGATCGAGGTTCGAATCTTGGTCGGTTGTACTGAGTTTTTTCCAAAAATTGTTTTCCATTTTCCCTCCATACAAATGAGTGTACACATCCTAAATATAGCCTTCCTTATATCTTATAAGCGTATAACCCAAACAGGTAGTAGGACGCGATGCTAAAAACGTCCTAGACTATGTGATAGGGATTAGGAAGGTTAACTGACAGGAAGTTCCTAATACATTAGTATAAGGAAAATATTAGAAAACCATCCTCTAGTTTATCCGGCCCAAGATTCGAACCTTGAACACTTTGTCACACATCCAGTATATTCAGTCTGTTGACTTAGACTGCGCGACCACTGCTGCAGTTTCGGTTTTAAATTATTATGGTTTGGTTTTGGGTTAAAATAAAACTAATTTCTTTTTAACAACCCACCCGAACCTTCCAACTTTTAATTGACGAAAACCTTTAACCGTGGGGTCTATGGAAGTATTCGTACCATCTAAGGCTCCCTGAGGGATTCATGTTCGAATCCCAGTTAGAAGAGTCTTGATTTATAGATTTAATTAGGGGAAAACTAGAGGTTAGGATTACGCTCTAGTAAGTAGGCCTTAGTTTCTTGCACTGATAATTCAAATATTTTTGAATTGTGGGTTTCTATTGAACGCTAACCAGGAAGGGAAAGTAGGTTAGTACGTATTAGTACGTATAGAAGAATCTCCCTGAGTAGATTCAAGGGATTCAAATTTATCTTTGTGTGATATTTGTGCTGGGTCACCGTAAAAATAATATTAAAGACTATATGAAACCACTATATCTACCAAAGGTATATTGTTTGGAAGAAATAATATAAAGGAAACGAACACAATAAGACCTAAACAAGAAAATAAGAACACAGTTCACACTTTACATTGCTTCCACTGGACAAATATGTAATGGTTGCCTCTTTAAGAAAACCGATCGTCACCACCCAATCCCCCGACCTAGGTTTCATTCTCTCAGAACCTATCAGGAGGGAGTGTGTGAGACGCGCAACACAATTTCCTAAAAGAGGTAACCTAAAAACATAAAAGGGAGAAAAAGGAACTTGTTAAAGGATGACAAGACACTTGGAAAGAAACATAAAATGATTATTAGTACCGCAACTTACTACTCGTTCGGTTTGTACGCACTTAAGCTAATGTGTAATGGTAGGGTGATTGTGAGATGAAATGGAGGACCTATGGTTTAAAGTGGGTTCCGAACCACGGTGGAGGCCTGGCATTCCCCACCTTCACAAGCTGTGATTAAATCACGTCTTGTCAGAGGTGAAGGAAGGGTTTGGCAATCAGATAAATCTGTGCCGGGACCAAGGATTGGACCCCGGACCCCCAAAACAGAAGTCTGACACCTTAACCCTAGACTGCCAGGTCATAAATAAGAATAACATTAAGGACAAACATAGAAAAAGAACATTATATGAGAATATATATCTCCTTAAGGAAAACCTCTTTTCACTTTTTGGTGTGGTTTGTAATATATAAGCCTATAATAGTGTATTATTATATAATTATCCAGTGGCAGCAATGTGTTCTTCTTTTCATTGTAACAGCCATGTTGTATTCGATCCCTTCTATATGTTTTCTTGCCACCTATCCTGTACTATCTTCCAAACAGATATTACAAACTACCTCAAAAATCAAAAAGAGTTTTTCCTAAAAGAACTATACCAAAGGTAGGCCTATGTAGGCCTATTGGTTTTGGGTCGAATCCACTATAGCCTTCAATAAGCGGTATTATATTTCTAAAGGAAATTTAGCTTGTTAAATCGAAGATAATTTTTTTCAAGGATTTGGATCTTGAATCAGAAATTTTCTCATATATATACATATATATATATATATATGTATGTGTGTGTGTGTGTGCATGTTTATGTTATAATATATATGTTCTAGACCCGTGGATTAACGAGTCAAGTTAGTTTCGTTCTGTTCTGCTAGTCGGGGTTCAAATACTGGTCTGGTGTATTGATGGTAGTTTTTCTTAAATGGATTCCGGTCTTTCTAGATGCAGAATATATTATTACTTAAATGGTATAGGGATGATAATGGAAGCATTTTATAAGTAATATACTAGAATTTGCATGGAAAGAGAGTGGGAAACTTTTTAGGAAAAACCACCCTCGGTAGACCTTACAGGCATTCTAACCCTGATCTTCCCAACACTAGCGGGCCAGACTAACATGAGAGTGACGCCTTAGACCATTCGGCTACTGAATCGGGTTCTCCCACTCTTCTTTCCACAATTTGTTTTCACATTTCCTTTAAACTCTACCTTTCTCATCTCTAACCCGTTAGTGTAATTAATGTTTACGCGTATAATCCAAATGAGTAATAGCACATACCCAATTCGGTGGCCGTGGGGTCTAACGTGCTACTCTCGCTGTAGACTAGACAGCCGATGACGGGGAGATAGAAGTTTGAATCTCGGTCGGGTGTACAGGGGGGTGATTTTTCTTAAATAATTTTCCACTTTCCCTCCACGTGAATTCGGGTACACTTTCTATAAATATAGCCTTCCTAAGCCCTAAAACCATTAGCGTAACTAGCACATAAAGTACTACCCGAACAGGTAGTAAGACGCGATGCTAAAAAAAAACCCAACGTAACAACACGTGGCGACAAAATAGTAATGATTATAAGAAACGCTTGTAAATACGGTAGTGATAAAGNAAAAAAAAAAAAAAGAAGTGGTGACCACTCCATCAAGAAGGAAGAGGTCTCCTGTCTCTCTCCAAACAAAACCACGCAGTCTTATGAGTAGTACCGCCGCGGGCCGTGTTTGTACACAAACACACGCGCCGCCTGCTTTCACGCGTCGCCACGGTCACCTACTGCCCATGCGCGCGAGTGACAGTTCAGTGAGCTTCACCGCGAGGCAATAACGTCACGTCTTCTTGAGTAAGATGTTTATTTAAACCTATATCGGGGGGGCACGCGAATTAATATAAGGCTCATCTGGTCTTGTTTGCCAGATTCAAGGATCGAATTCCGGTTGGACGTACTAAAGGGTTTTTAACTAAAATGGTTTCTCACTCGTCCTCTAAACTAATGTGGATACACTTTATTTATATTCTACCCTCCGCATTCCTAATTTCATTAAATTTGTTTAAAATAATTATAGTAAATTTTTCAACGATATTTTACATACGCTTTTTGTTTTCACACAGCGAATTTTTATCCTTCCCATTTAACTACACTAAAAGGTTTGGGATGAGGACGATATAACTAAGAAGAAATACGCCCACATTTGCGTTGAAGGAAAGTGGGATACCATATGGGAGAAATCTCTCTCGCTTCTTTCGGCAGGGAGTCGAACCTTAACTTAATCACCAACAATTCAGAATACATGATTTTGAGGCCTTAATTTGAGGAGGGATAATGCGTTAAAAAAAACTAGCTTGGATTGAGCTTCGGTTATAATTTCTCCCGTGATATCTCCATTAAAAACTTTATTTTCCTAAAACTTTGATACAATTGATCTATTAAATTTTACATAGGCCTACATGAAATTAAGTTTTTTTTAGCACCACGTCTCACTTACTACTTGTTAGGGCTACACGCATATGCTTACGCTAATGTGTTTGGGATGAGCTTACTTTAAGATAATTTACTTGCTCAGGTTAGGGAAGATAGTAACATAAAATGTAAGTTAATTTAATATAGTTGATGTTATGTTAAAATAATGTGTGGTATGTTATTTTAATTATATACTTATCATATTTCGTCCAAACCTTTGAAAATATATTTTTTAGATATCTTAGCCTACCTTCTATATCATTTTATTATGTAATCCATTCTAGAAATACTTTTACATTGTGAGATATATTCTTAGAACATGTCAATTTTAATACGTGTGGATCAATGCTCTATGATTGAGTAGACTTACTTTTTTCATAAAATATTTATGGCTAGTATAATTTGTAATAAGCGACTACAGTTAGGCTTTATGTCCGATCAGTGTGATCGATCAATCTATTTACTAAATAAGTCTCGAATTAAACGCAAATACAAAGGGAATTAAATATGTAAAACTGTAAGCCAAATAATAAAATCAATTTTACAATTACGTTGATGACTTACACAATATGGAAGAAAATTATGTAATTTTAGATTTAGAACCCATAGCATAACTATTTACTTTATATTGGTATTCAATTATTTATAATAAAAAAAAATCGATATTTTAAGCGATATGATTTTTTTTTTCTTATTTCCCATGTAGGTGTGTGAATGAAGCAAAACAGACTAATTTAACAAAAATGGAACTCTCGTGTATTAGACCAATATTCCTTTTCTCTTGTCTGGTTATCTGCACTCTCATTTCTTCATCTGTGCTCTCTTACGAGCATGGAAAATCAAAGCCATACCAGCGACGCCAACGCACCGGACCCTATAAAAAACACGTGACGTCGCGATGCCACTACACCGCTTTCAGTAACGAAGAGGGTGACTCATCCTTGGAGACAAAAGTTCGTGAATCTGATTTCGTTTTCACCGGAAAAGTGACGAGCGAAATTCAAGACCCAGACTCATCGGGTCTTCAAAATGACGACCCGAGAGTCAAAGTTAACGAGACACAACGAAAACGTTTCCTCGTCAGGGTGAAGAGGGTGTTGAAAGGAGACTTTGGTGGTGGCAAGGAGGATGGCGTCGGGACCTTGGAGAGGTTGTTTTCTGACGAACATAAAGTGGTGCAGATCCGAGAAGCTGAAAAGGATGGAGTTCCAGTTTCTGGTTACGGTTGCTATAGAACCGTTAGAGTACATCACACGGCAGTTTTCCTGGCTAAGAAGAGTGTGGAGGCTGGAGGTGATTTGGATGAGGAAGAAGGAGGAATCGTGAATCTTCAGCTGATATCAGAACCGGTGCCGCTGACTCTTCACAACTTGGATAAGGTCAACGCTTTAGTCAAAGGTAAGGCACCACACTGAATAAAATATTTGTTTGTGATTTCAGATTGGGCACAATGTCAAGTCTTTTCATGAAAACCTTTTTACCTGGATGACAGTTAAAAAATCATATGTTTAGGTTTTGGTTTGCCAACACTTGTAAATGATCACTGTTTTGTTATAAATGTTTTTAATTACATGTTATATTAAAAATTTAAAATAACTTAATCTTAAATTTTTTCACAGTATTTCATTACTTTAATAAATTCTTTTTACCCAGTCCGAAACAATATTTTAAAAATAACTAAAAATACTTATTAGTTTTGAAATGTTATTTATTATGTGTAATAAATATAGTGCATACATTAATACCGGCATCGTATTTACTTGGAAAAGAGAAACTACTTGTCATCTTTTATATATATAATACTTTATTTTATGACTATTTTATCGTATTTAGAAATATTTAACTGAATAAAATATTTATATACAATGCTTGGGTGTAGCATTGTAAATAACTTGTTGGCGTCATGTTAAATCACATGTTTTAAATTAGTCGGTTGCCATTTTGAAGCTATATTCGGTAGACTTGTGAAAGTGTTATGAATAATAATTATTTAAGTGGAATAAAACGATAAATAAGCTTTGTACCTGACCTCAAATAAATATAAATAACATTGGTCTAAATTACTGTGGTTAACTATCGAATGTATACATTACAGTTATTCAAAGTGACAGTTGTCAGCTATTGGCGTAGGGATACATTAGATACCATTTCTAGTAACTTTTTGAGCTGTCATACAAGTAAACTAAGGTCGAGAATGTACTTTTATGTTATCAATCTTGGTTTTAAGAAATATCCTTGGCATCTAAACTAGAACTTTACCTTTGTACGACAATGCTCAGTTCACCAATTATCAAATTACTATTTGCAGTCAGTTCAAGACGACTCATTGAAGATATAAGAGAGAAATCTTCAGCTATAAAGTAGTCAATTTATGTAAAAATAAAAATTCGCTCTCCACTCCCACCTCCCTGTGTAACTGAAGATTACTTATTTTCAATAATCTTTCATAAATATATTTGCGCACACAATGAGCCTGGCTAGCGAGTTTGAATCTAATTGCTGGAAACAAGTTTCAAATCAAGCCTGAGTATCTATGTGAGCATTTTTATTACTGTATTTAAAAAAAAATCTGAATGATGTGGTATTTTATTCAAATTCATCCTCTTAATCCAGAAAATATAAATATTGTGTTGGGTACTAATATTAAGTTGAAATAATATGAGCAAAAATCCCGTAACAGTTCACCCGTATAGGATTCGAACCCCGACCTCCACGTCACCGGATACTCAGACTAGACAAGAATAACGCCTTTGACCATGTGCTCATCGCTACGGGTGATTTGGTAGTATATTGATGTTTACATACAGGGCTATAATTTAAAATATTATAAACACTGTGTATGGAAATATTACACACTCAATGCCAGGAAGAGAGGGTTGGAATAATTAAAAAAAAGTTTGGAAAGCTGTAATTAGGAAAAGGTAGACTCCAGTCTAGTCAAGGCTTTAAACGAGCCTAGCTTTCACTTAACCTAACATAAAACTAACACACACACACTCCCATAAATCAGTGTGGGTGGATAAGGGGACCTAGCAGACATGGGAATTTCTTTCCTGACGCCATTACCCTCTGATCTTATACCCCTTATGAACAGTTTTTTTTATGAGTTCCCTATTTTCCTAATTTTCACTTAGGAGGAACCTTATACTCGAACGGCACTGTTTATCGGGGCAAATTAATGGATCTAAGCACACCTTTTAGTAGCCTAGAGAAAAAACAAAACACAAACACACAAATGAATATCTAAAAAAAACTACTTCAGTTATTATAAAGCACCATTTTGATTAGCATCAAAAAAAGAAAAAAAGTAAAGATGATTGTAGCACTTTTATAACAATCTTGGCCTTGTTACAATTAAAACAATATCAAAGTAGGGTGACCTGGTGGTCTAGGGGTAAGGTGTCAGACTTTTATGCTGGCGGCCGGGGTTCAATCCTCGGTCCCGGCAAAGATTTATCTGATTACCAAACCCTTCCTTCACCTCTGACAAGACATCTTGTGAATGTGGGGAATGCCAGGCCTCCACCGTGGTTCGGATTCCACGTTAAACTGTAGGTCCTCCATTTCATCTCACAATCACCCTACCATTACACATTAGCGTAAGTGCGTATAACCCGAACGGGTAGTAAGACGAGGTGCTAAAAATAATAATTAATATTGTAAAATACCTATGTTTCACACCATGCAATTTCTAAAATATGGGACATTTACGGAACACATACGCGTTGGGGTTGAAACTCTCAAAGTAAAATTAAATACGGGATGGGTGGTCGGTCACCTTTGGTATACCTTGATACGCATTGGAGGGAACGTTAATAGTAGTTTAAGACAGGGTTGCCAGTTCTCAAGTTCCTTGCGATCAGGGGTTAGCGATATTAGAAATATCTTAAATACACTTATATTTTGTCCTGGGAGTTGGTGTGTATCAAAGCAGGAAGTAACTTTAGCCAGTCTCATCCCTCCCACCTATTTTATACAAATAAATAGGCAGTATACCCATGTACACCATTTGCGTGTAGAGAGAGTGGGAAAACATTTAAGAAAAAGCACACTCAAATTCATCAGTTCGGCAGTATTGTTTATTGGATTGGTGGTGGTGGTGGTNATATATATTAATATGTTTTATTCTTCTACCTACAATGGTGGTAACATTGTTTAAGGCGTCATGCTCACCTTTAATGGGATGTCAATGTTCGAATCCTGACCGAGTAGATTGGTGTGAGGATTCTAATTATCTCTCCATATTCTCATCTTTATTGCTTAAATTAATTCATCAGTTATCCGCGTGTTAAACTTAAAATAAAAATAAAATACGTATTTCACTCTGTTTACATTACAGGTATATCTACAAAGGCCAGTTATTCCCATGCTTATTTGCCCTCACATTAATTATATGATCGTAAAATTATCGGAGTAGGCGGTTGTTTTAGTGAGACCTTTTTTTTTTCTGGCGTCTACTGCACAACAGAAATAATTGCGCAACTGTTAAGTGGATTTCACACTCAAACCTAAGCGAGAAAGATCAGTAACGTGGCACTAAATGTGCACATTAAACGTCAGGTTCTGCAATATTTCTCTGTTGGCCCTACCCACTTGACCTTTCTTAAATTGCTGGTTTTGGATTTTAACCACACAAGACGTTTGAGAAAATAAAGGTTGGCTATGTTTTTAAAATTAAAATTCTGGGTAAAAAGGTTTTTTTTAAAAGCCGACCCTTTAAAAATTAATTTATTACAAGTTTCTTTAAATGTCGTGAGTAAATTAACCCTCCCAAATATGAGGAAGTTAAATAGTACTCACATAATATTGTCTTGGTTGAAAAGCATTAATTAATTATTTTGTAGATATATAAAATATAACTGTCAATCTATGTAATTGTATACCTAAGTTAGTAACTCGCTTGGGTGGCCGCGTGGTTTAACGCGCTACTCTCGTGCTATAATAGGGTGCAGGAGATGGGGAGATTGGGGTTCGATCCCAGTCGGGTGCACTGAGGGTGGTTTTCCCTAAATGCCTTCTCACTCTTCGTCCACGCAAATGAAGGTGCATTTTATCTAAACTAAACCTTCTCTATCCCTAAACCATTAGTATAATTATTACTTAAGCATAAATCCCGAACGGGTAGTAAGACGCGGTGCTAAAAAAAACCTCAAATACAGTACATTAATGAACAAATTTGATAGTGTAGGATCCTCGGTCCCGGCGCAGATTTATCTTATTACCAAACCCTTCCTTCACCTCTGACAAGACATCTTGTGAATGTGGGGAATGCCAGGCCTCCACCGTGGTTCGGATTCCACGTTAAGCCATAGGTCCTCCATTTCATCTCACAATCACCCTACCATTACACATTAGCGTAAGTGCGTATAACCCGAACGGGTAGTAAGATGCGGTGCTAATAATAATAGTGTAGGAATAAAGGGTCACATTTATTTTAAGAATGTATAACGAAAGACGGTTTGAAACCTCATCCTCTGGATTGGAGCTCTATGGCTTTTTTGAGATCAATGTAGACTCAAGGTATCAAGTTTTTCTTTATCTATTCACAATAAATTTCACAAAGTTTGTAGAAGAAATTAAAGTGGAAGTCTTTATTTTATACGAATTCTATTTTAGGTATCAATATATAGAAATACACCAAATATATTATTTTATTTTTCTAAGATTAATTCATGTTCTTCGGATATTATCACAACAAAATACACAAATTTTCAATAGCGAGGTCATTATATATATATATATAACTAGCTGATTACCAATTCTTCATACGGGATGTACTTTATAATATGTGCCCATATATAAGAAACCTTAAAAGTTGGTCAAATGAGAATCCGATAGTCGGATATTGATAAAAATAATAATTTAGCACTGCGTTTTACTACCCGTTCAGTTTATACGCCTAAGTACTAATTACGCTAATGAATTAGGAATTGGGAAGGCTGAACTTGGAGGAAGTTAACCCACATTTGCGTGAAGGGAGAGTGGAAAGCCATTTAGGAAAAACTACCCCCAGTTCTCCCGACCGAGATTCGAACCTCAATCTCCCCTTCCTCGGCAGTCTCACTCTACACGAAACTAGCGCGTTAAACAACCACCCCACCGAGATGGGTTGCTCTGAATTGGGAATGAAAAAAAGTTGATTTAGGTGGGGTTTTTTTTGCCTTTGTACGGCTTGTTTATTTTAATGTTGTAACATTTTACTGTTCATCCAAGCTCTCCACAACTTACAATCGTTAATATGAGGACGCAGATCGGAAAGGTGGAATTTTAAGGAAATGCAACCGAGTTTTCTTTGAGAGAAGACTATCATTAGTGTAAAATTAATTACTTTACTTGACCATTGATTTGACAAATGGTATTGTGAAATACAGTAAATAGCTTTTGCATGATATGAATTAATAGTTAATTTGACGTTACGACTTGATCTTTGAACCCCCTATCCAAGATCAAGGAGTGAAGGGAGGGGGTGAATACAGGTCAAGTAGAACTTAATTCCTAAAAGTATTTAATATGTGTGTAATGTTTATCTTACTAGCAATATGTTATTTTATTGTTTCTAGGCTTGGTATAATCTACTTTATAGTATTATTTGTGTTTTTCAAAGTTATCATTCCTGTGCTATTACATTCCAATTTTCATTGAAAGTTCCTTATCTGACAGAAAATTTACGAGATTACCTTCACGTATTCATACGTCAAGTTATGTAATCTGCACGTGTCATATATCATATATATATATATATATATATGAATAAAAAAGTAAAATATAATCTATTTTGGTGGCAAAAAACATGTTTGTATTTTCTAAAAGACACTTCCTAAAATATTTGGATGGTCTCACCCTACATTTAGAAAGTTTGTGAAAAATATCGCAGCTGTGTGATTAAAACTGGGGAACAGGAGAGGAATTAGATTAACTCACATTAAATTAGCGTTCCCTCGATTACTATCAAATTTTAAATGCCCACATTAAAAAATATATAAAATGCTTCAACAAAGATTTGTATTAGTTCGAACACTCGTTTAAGTCCAAGTACGTTATTTATATAGTAATGCTTTTAAATAATAAATACTTTAACATCAACTTGCATTCAAATTGTTATTACTAACATAATTTGTTTACAATTGCAAATACATTTTAAATACAACTCCTTTTACATGCCTTTAATACTCTAAAAATTTGGGAGTTCAAAATATAATATCAATCAGTTGAACGCAAAATGTAAGTTAAGCTACTTACTATAAATAAATGTACATGCTTGTTATGCCATGTAGTATTACTACTACTACTACTATTACTGCTACTAATACTATTATTACAATAATAATAATACTATCCACTTAGGTAGCTGATTAATCTAACGCTTTTTACTCGCAGTAGACTAGACTGCCGATGACGGTAAAATCGAGGTTTGAATCTCAGTCGGGTGTACTGAGGGTGGTTTTGCCAAAATGGTTTTCCACTCTCACCATATTCGGATGCGAGTACACTTCCTATTAATCCCTAAAGCCCTTAGCGTAATTAGTACATAAGTGTATTACCCGAACGGATAATAAGACGTTGTGTTAAAATAATAATAATATATATATTATTACATATAAATATATATATACAGATATATAAATTACTCTTAAATTTAAATATCTACTTATATTATAATTACATAGAAGAGATGTCTGGATTGTATTTAAGTATCTCAAATATGAGATTCTATTTCTTCATTATCTTATAGCTTATATAACATTTTAAAAATAATACTAAACTAGGCCTATGTATCAGTGAAACTCAACG
This sequence comes from Timema californicum, assembly GCA_902141385.1. Lineage (NCBI taxonomy): Eukaryota > Metazoa > Arthropoda > Insecta > Phasmatodea > Timematidae > Timema > Timema californicum. Next base: position 373,066 of record CABFOW010000171.1, read on the forward strand.
TTTCTAATGCTAAGCAAAATGCTAGAGCTCTTTAACAAAACGTATAGACAATTCACAACACTCCCACAACTATTTACATACAAATGTATATTATAATAATACAGGATATCCCACTTTTAAAAATAAAGTATAATAGAGTAGAGACATTCTCCACAAGTTTCGGATTCATTTTTTTGGCACAAAGAAATAAAAGTTGCAGTCGTTAGTTTATAATTTTACTCCGTGTTTAACATGATCATTATAATTTTAAACGTCAAAGTGTTTCAAAGAAAGAAAAAAAAAGATTAAAAAAAAACAAGTTTAAATAATTAAACAAAAAAGGACTCGAGGTGTACGAAACACGGTACGAAATTGCTGTTAATATCAGGCTATTATTTGAAAATTAATGAACGTTAGAAGATTATCTTGTTGGTATCTGTTGAGTGTGGAAGCTTCAGGAAGTTTTGATTAACACCTTGCGCAGACGTGCGGCCCGTGGTGCTATTAGTGAGGTGTCACGTTTCTCCTCTTCGGTGATACCTGCTGGTGTTTGTAACGTGTTAATAATGTGGCCGAGGGAATACACGGTGGCTCACTCACCTACATCTGTACGCTCTGTTGTGGTAATTTCTGAACCCCTTTTCAAACAGTTATCCGCTTACCAGCACCACTGATCGAACAATCTAATACTTGGTTCACACGTTCGCCCAAAATAGAAAGCAGAATTTGCTTGAGTGGCGCAACAATTCACACGCTAGAAGCAATGCATGTTGAGCCATGTTTTAATTCCTAGTAGATAAGTATATATTTTATATCACTCTCCCGATAAATGTTTTAAAATTATAAAACTGTGTCGTGGTACAATTAATACAATACATCGACACACACGATTTACATTAACGTGTTATTTCAAATCCCCTCAAATCAACCAACGAAGCTGTCTGCTGGCTTCTGGCGCTGTAAAATTAGCATACGCACTGATTTGAGATGGTTGGTTTTGAGATTTGATTGGTTCTACCGTGCCGAACATCTCCGCCAGAGTGGACGAAGTAGAGAGAAGTTGAAATTTATCAGAAGAGCTCGTGCCGATGAGGTGTGAATCTTATGATTGGCTCATAGCTAATCACTTGACCACGTTTATGTTCTGTGCTCATTTTTCGACAAACGTTTGAATTCATGGTAAGGTAGCTATATAAAATCCGCGGGCTTCTTAAAGAAGACCCTTAACCTAACTTTTTGCTGCTCATGAGAGGTCAACATAATTTAAAAGGGTTTTTGTTAATCCACCCAGAACGTAAAATTTTCTGGTTTTTCACAACCCGATTTACAGATGAAGCTAATTGTGATCTTCAATTTAACTTTAAATTAAAGGCAACATTTTCATTATTTCTCCACTAGAGTTTTATCCAATTTACTTGTTTAAGGAAATGGCAGCTTGCTACAATCATATAATTTGGAACAGTCCAATTAATAATTAAGTAGACTTTTCCAAATTACATGATTGTAGAATGCTTCCATTTCCTTAGACAAGTAATTTGTATAAAACTATAGTGGAGAAATTATGAAAATTTTCACATAATATATGAAAAGTCATCTTCTTTGATGAAACTGATAAAATCAAGGGGTGATTCCCATCTCACTAATGAATATTTGGAAGGAAACATGCGATTTTTTATGTCCAACATTGAACCCGATATTGACAAACTAATAAAAAACAAACAGTGTCAATTTTCTCACTAGGCTTACCTACCATAAGTAAACAGTAATGGCAGTCTATTTATGTTTTCTTTTTTGAAAAAATTTGCGTTCTTTAAAACAAATAAATATAGCGCAATTGTGTGTTTGTTTTATTAAAGTATTTCTTTATAAATAAGAATATCCATATTGGAATCTAATAGCTATTGCTTATGTGACCTCAAACTTTTTTTTTAGGAATGACTTGTTTTTAGTATCAATAGTCTATTAGAGCTAGTTTATTTAAGAGTATCTGTATAGGTTTTAATTGATAAAATTAGGATAGAGGAGAAAAGTTGGTTAGGTGGTTGGTGAACTGGGGGGTACGGGGAGTTGTCACGTGGCCCAACATTGGTCAGTTAAAGTAAAAATGACCCTCAGTCTTTAAAAGGTTTTGCAGCCCTGGTATAAGGCGTCACTCTCGTTTTAGACTGGCCTGCTGAAGACGGGGCGATCTGGGCTCTAATCCCGGTTGGTTATACTTAAGGTAGCTTTTCCTTAAATATTCTCCCCCTCTATTTCCACGCAAATGGGGTTAGATTACCTCTAAAATGCTTCCTTACTCATCCCTACCACTTCCAAGTAGTTATCATATATTCGTATACAGTTAGTAAGACGACGCGGAGATTTAAAAAAAATTATCCGCTTCTCACTACATTCCAATATTCATAGAAAGGTCCTTTTATTTTTTTAAAAAAACAACATTTTTCGCGGTCAACATTGATAACATTTGTTTCTTTTATTGGTTTTATTTTATATATTAAAGTGGCCGGTGCAGATCACATTATCTGACGTGTGAAAACGTGAAATAAGATTAAATGACTTTTATATCTGTAAAATAAGGTTATTTCCATGAAAACTATCTTGTACGCGTCCAGTCTAGCGGACAAATATTTTATGGGTTATGAATAAAGAAGTATAAATTTAGAGAAAGATTACTCGTATTACCTAGGAGGATGGGTGGGAAATTATTTAGAGAAATAATACCTCTGTGCCCCTGGCCTGGATTAAAACCCTGACCTATTCATATCCATCAAACATTACGTTTATTTTTACTACATCAATATCCTGGTAAGTCTTTTTGACAAAACTGTTGGATCTTTTTACTACAATTATATAACGTGGACTCTCTGAATTAATTATTGATAATTTAACAACAACTAGTAGGCCTATTAATTAAAACTGTAGAAATAATATACTATCAATATTTTAGTTGTAAGAATGACATAGTAAATTATTGATTCTACGCACTGTATAAACTTCCTCGCTACTTTATATAAAAACGAAAATGTTTACCATTCAAAATTCGTAGGATATGAAGGGTTACAAGGGGGAAAGATCCATTTTAATTATATTTGAATTAGAGCTTCCACCTTTTAGACAGTCATTAAACCTTACTAATGCACTTTAGTTTATGGTTAAAAGAAGTATCTGTCATTTAAATTAATTTAAAAAAAAAGTTTTTCCTGGGGTCCTTTTAAGGTTTAAGATATGAAAGTCGTTCTGTAAAATGTTTCTATTGTGAGTTTCACACTTTTTCTCCTGTACCTTTCATAGGGGAAGCGCAGAAACATTTAACCAAAGAGCATAAATGAAATAATATTGGCCAAAAGTAACATCTTTGTTCATAAAAGAGCATAAAAATCCATTTATCAAACCTAGATTTAAAATATATATATACCTATTATAAATCTCTGAAACAATTAGTCTTATAAAAATATATTGCAGATAAAAATGTTTAGTTTAAAAGTACTACACCTTTTCAATAATAAGTTGTTTATCTCAAAGAGTTTTGGAGATTTCATCAATATTTGAGATATCCACTTGGTTAAGTAGCCTCCAATTTAGTTTCATGTGAAAATTTGATGAGGCAATTTGTTTGTAATTTTAAACAATGCCTATATTCGAATTTAAATCAAACTAGTTAGAGCCGATTTTGAGAAAATTTGATTATATACTCTTTTGGCCCTAAAGTAAAATACTTTTAGTTTTAGGGTTGGCTATCTAGATTCAAAAAATTCTTGATGGAAACTTATAAAACCTTAAATACCAATCTTGAGCTCCATCATTAAAATGGTTTATACTCAAGACTGAGATATACACACACACACACACACACACACACACACACACATACACACACACACACACATACACATACACATACACATACACATACACATACACATACACATACACATACACATACACACACACAGCATCAGGTCATGAAACGTTGACATTTACCAAATTCTTGAATAATATTTTTTTACGATCACAATACTTCTCTCTCCAAGGAGTAGAGAGAAATTAAAAATGTTACTCACTAAAACATTCTGGTGATGATTATTGTCCTAGTAATTTATAATAAGTAATCGTTTTAAAATAATTATAACTAGCAGTGTTGGGTGACCTGGTGGTCTAGGGGTAAGGTGTGAGACTTCTGTGCTGGCGGCTGGGGTTCAATCCTTAGTCCCGGCACAGATTTATCTGATTACCAAACCCTTCCTTCACCTCTGACAGGACGTGTATTAATCACATCTTGTGAATGTGGGGGAATGCGAGGCCTCCACCGTGGTTCGGATCCCACGTTAAACTGTAGGTCCTCCATTTCATCTCATAATCACCCTACCATTGCACATTACCGTAAGTGCGTACAACCCGAACGGATAGTAAGACGCGGTGCTAATAATAATAATAAACTAGCAATGTTGTTGAAACACAGAATTAAATTAATTTGTTACTAACAGTATTGCGAGCACTAATTTTAAAATATTATTTTATACGTATTATTACGAAAAAAAAAAGTTTTGAACAATATTACTCCAACAGTGTTTTAGTGAACACATCTCCACTTTTTACTGTTCTATTCTCACAATTACAATTTTGATTGCGTCTTTACTTAGCAATTAATTTTAATTAAAAATATCAAACTATCAAGAATTTAAATTGTGCCTAATGGGGACAATAGATGTTTTCTCTGATTTGACCTATCATATAAGAACGCAACTTACAAACTAACTACATCTTACCCGCCTCGGTGGCGTAGTTGGCTAACGCGCTTGTCGTGTTGTGCCCGACTGCTGAGGACGGGGAGATCGAGGCTCGAATCTCGGTCGGGTGAACTGAGGGTGGTTTTTCCTAAATGGTTTTCCACTCTCCCTCCACGCAAATGCGGGTTCACTTCCTCTAATTCAACCTTCCCAATTCCTAATCCATTAGTGTAATTCGTACTTAAAGCGTATAACCCGAACAGGTAGTAAGACGCGGTGCCAAATATTATTATTATTATTAACTACATCTTAGACAGACACATAACACACTCCTTTGCTCGTCAACCGTTGCAAAAGAAAATGTGTTGAAACGTAGTATTTCACTGGTCAAAACACACTCTTGTCCTTTAGTATAAAGACTCACATGAAGATAGGCTCTAGACACGGTACGTATCCCGTGTGCTTAGCATACATTAATATATATAAAAATAACCAAGAAAACAGTTTCAATAGAACGTAAATAAAAATCAAGAAATATAAATTCTAATAAAGAGAGAGAGAAACTCAAATTCAAATGAAGTCTTTATGAGTGAACCGTTAAAGCTTGTAAGTCAAGCCCATTGAGGTCTTCTAGTTTAAAGGAGATTTCCATAAATGGGACTTGAATGAGTCTATATATGCCTTGTACACATACTAACGTGAAACATATCACATGTATAAGATAAGGAATGGAATGCTTAGTATTCCATGCTGGCCTCCTTATTATACATATAGTTAAAACACGGTAGGAACAACCTCTAATAGGATAAAAAAGTGTTTTTTTTGTCAACATTGATCACGTGAGTTTACGTAAGAATTTATGAAAGAAGTTTTAGATTACAATAGCTTGCAATGAAAGATTTTACCCTACACCATGAAGGGAGAGGAAGGTATTAGCTTGAGTGGTTTTGCAATATATATTATTATATTTCAAATATCACACATATATATATATTTATATATACAATGAGTTAAGCTTAGTAATGAGTATATTTGTTTCCTGCATGCTGTCATTTATTTCCATAAACATTTTCTCATTCGGGCGTTCGTTATACGTTAAAAAATCAAGATTACCTCTCGATTTCTTTGTTTGAGAGTCAAATACTTGTTTTAATTTTCCAAACCCATCATATTTGAACATAACTAATAGTGAACCGTCGTTTTTCTTACAAATAGAATAAAATATAATTTAAAAAGTAAAACACATAAAAAGTCTGTAATTTTTTTTGATGTATTAATATCAAGTGATGGTATTATAAACCAACAAATTTAATCCTGAGCAATAAATTTAAATCTAAAATTAAACTACTTGAGGCCTTTTACTATTTTATTAAATTTGACTATCTTAGGTTATAATTACAAATTAAGATTTTTGTATTAGTAATACAAATAAACAGTGGTCGCGTCACGCGCATCATCTAATTGATTCTATTTCGATCTCAGATGTGTCAAACAATTTAGTATTTAATTATGGGCTCACCCCCGTACTCAGATAGTGCTGTTACTATCTACAATGCCAGGCTTATATGTATTATTTGGTGTGTGGATCAAGTTGTTGAGGCATGTGATAATTTTATTCTATCTTGAGAAAATGAACTTTAAATAATATGTATGTCAATATAATTTAATTTAAAATACAACAATTTAAAATAAGAATTAAATAAACATTAATATATGGGTTATATTTAATTAATTCATTGCATATTGATATCTATGAAATATGTTTAATTAATTCTGAAATAACAGTTCCAAGGTTTAATTCCGAACGAAGAGACCACACAGGTTTATATTTATTTATATGTCATCACTGTGGTTTTAGATTAAATAGATCAACAACGGATCTAATTTTTACTATCCACTTAATATTAGAAAAAAAAGTGGTAATACAACAGATTGGTGCATTAATTATACATAGATTTTTAAAACAATTCAGTTAAAAGAAATAAATTATATTACATTTTAGTTAAGTTTGAGATACCCAAAAATCTTGTCGAGCTAACTGACTGATACACTTGATAGGGCACGGGTTGGATGTCATCAGATACTTTCGAAATAAATAATGGGTTGAAACAAGGAGATTCACTTTCCCCATTTCGTTTTAATCTATTCTTAGAGTATGCTATTAGGCTAATACAAGGGAGTAGGAAAGGGCTGACAATAAAAGGTACAATATAATTATTAGGATATGTGGATGGTTTAGCTTTGTTGGGCAATAGTAATGAAGCTGCTGTAATAAATGTAGACATTGTATTATAGCTTGATAAAAAAAAGGTTTAAAATTGATCGCTGAAAATACTAAGTACTGTAAATAGGCTAATCACACAGAGACCACAGATTGGGGTCGTTTAAAATTTTAGAGATTACTGCGAACAACATATCATTTGACAGGGTTTATGATTGTAAATATTTAGGAACAATTTTAACTAGAAATACAAATATTAGATTGGAAATTAGGAAAAGAATACAGTCAGGAAATGCAGCCTTTTACTCGGTCAGCAAGTTGTTGACATATCGCCTGCTGTCCAAGAAAGTAAAAATAATAATATATAAAACTATAAATTTACCGGGTGCTCTCTAAGGATGTGAAACGTGGTCTCTTACCTTACATAGAAAAAAAAAAAATTTACGGTGTTCAAAAACAAGGTGCTTAGGAAGATATTTGGTCAAAAATGGGATGAGGCTACTGGGTATATAAATAATATATATAGCTTGGTCACGTCTCACGCAATTGATTTTTTTACACACAGTCATGTTTTCTTCTTTTGTAATTGTTACTTTTATAAATGCTTTAAACGAAATGGACAATTAATTAACTTAAATTAAAATTTGAGTTTCTTTATTTTAAAATAATCAAATTTGTGTTTATTTAGCTTACAACCAAATTCTAAAGTCCACCTCACTGTGAGAAGAACCAAATTTTCTCATTAGAGATCCCTTGTAGAACAACTCCTGAAAATCTTTGACCATGGCTAGTATTTAAAAAAAAATTAGTCCCTAAATAACAATACTAAAGTTGTAGTAATAAAAAAGTTAACTAGTAAACGAGACTAAACCAAATGTAACATATTCTGTTGTGTTTTGTTGTATTTAGTTGCTCCTGTTGTGGTTCATGTCAGAAAGCTTGCTACACTGAGAACATAAATTAGTTTTGATTGATTGTTCTGGGTTCATTAAGGGGGAAAAAAAATGTTTTCAAGCCCTGAAGGAAACTAAAGTAACTGAGCCAGAGAATCGTAGTGGGGCCCATTTCCCCCTGTCAAGAGACATTAGGAGCATTTTGAACGTTGAGGAATATATACGACACGGAAATTAAGAAGTCAGTTAAAATGTAGGTGTTACCATTCTGATGACAGCCTTTCAGGAGCTCTAGTAAATATTTCTATTTTTACTTTCAAACATAATTATTTTCTTGTCGGTGGGAATAATATATCTTGCCATCGTGAAACCACATTTATTTGAACCTGGATGTTTCTAGATTTGGTATTACTCTGTCTACTCATTTAATACGTTTTATTTGATAAATGTACAAAAATTTTAAAAAATAATTAATAACTGATTTTTTTTCAATAATTTAGTATTTTTCAAGCTATATGCCAATAGAATAAAACAACAGTTCAAACAAATATAATTTAAAACCCTTATAATAAAGATTATCCTAATTATTCATGGATAAAATTACTTTCCCTGAAGAGAAACGTTATCAAGTTTGATTCTATCAATATTATTATGTTATGCATATTAATATATGTAATAATACATATTTTATGCATAATTATTTTAATATATGGCAGTTTTAATTTTAGTTCTAATGTTTTTTTATGTAAATTAATATATATTAATATTGTATTACTTATTTGAAAATATTGTTTTAAAATCTAAAGTTTTATTTATTCTTTAAAACTTGTAATATAATATTTTGAGACTATATTCGTAATGCAAATTAATTTACAATATTTCTGATAGAGGGAATATGTTGTACGGTTAGTGAGATAATACAAGCTAAGTGAACCAGGTCCGATTCAATAGATACAAATAAATTTGCATTTCGTTTTATCACCAAAATACTAAAATTCATGCAACTGCGATGAGGGTTAAAGTGCTCAATGTGCTTCGTTATTTTAAATTAGTTCTTAAGTCGATGGTTAATTAGTTGACTTTAAATATTTAGGAATAACTTCAACTAGCAATAACGATAGTAGAGTAGAAATTTGAAAAAAATACATTCGAAAAATGCTTGTTGTTTCTTTGTCAGTATGTTGTTTACTTCTCGCCTGTTGTCAATAAATATATCTCAGAATATACAAAATAATAATTTTACAGTTTGTGCTCTATGAATGTGAAATTGGCCTATTAAGAAAACATATTTAGGGTGTTTGAAAACAAGGTGCTTGACCAAATATCTTCCTAAGATAGTGAATAATGGAGGAGGTTACATAATGATGCGATACATACCCTTTACTCATCATAAGACATTGTTAGAATAATCGAGTCTCGTAGATTAAGGCGGCCAGGACATACAGAGTGAATGGGAGATTCTAGAACCTTGTTCATTGTACTGGCTGGCTAACCCAATGGGAAGAGACCATTGGAAAGACCTAGACGCAGATGGGAAGATAAAATTAGACCGGATCTGAAAGAGATAGGGTGTAATGAGGTGGACTAGCTATATCTAGCTACAGATAGGGGGGGTAGGTGGCGTACTTTTTTAAGTGCAGCAATTAACTTTCGAGTTCCTTATGTCGTAAAGTAAATAATTCAAGAAAAATAACCATACATTTATAAAGTACGTTGCAAATTAATTAAAAATGTTGTGCGTAATAATCTCTATCCACATATAATCTAGTACGTAAAAGTAGGTTTAGGAACTTTTTTAATATGTTAAATTTGTTTTTAAATTACCGCGTCTTACAATTTCTTCAGGATATACGCATATATAATAATTATTCTAATGGTAAAGGGATGAGGAAGGAAGTGTTTTAGAGGTACTCTACCCGCATTTGCGTGGAAGGAGAGTGGAAAACCTTTGAGGAATAATCACCCTCAGTAGACCTGAATATGCGTAGAACCCCGATATCCCCGTGTTCGGCAGGCCAGTCTAAAGGCCGATTCACACAGAAATCTAAACTAAGCTAAGCTATGCCTTGCTACGCCACGCTATGTTTTTTCCTATTGCTGGCCTGACAATTTTTCCACCTCCAATCTTGAGCCATATTACGTTGCGCATGCGCATAACGCAAATTCGGCTCCGTGTTGAACAGGCGACGTTCTGTTTTGGTGAAAATAACTGAAGAAGTGTTTCAGGTTGGTTTTCAGTTTGTTTTACGTGTACTTAAGTAATATTCTATTTAGGTTTTATATTTAATAAATGTTTTCTTAAATTAAAATGGAAGCGCTAATTGAGCAAGTAAAATCTCCACCTTCTAAATTTTCTTCATTTTTCAAAACAACTGCTAACCGCAGCATCTTTTATTCCTCAGTATTATAACCTGAACTCAAACAAGATATTTTGGAGAATTCCATAACTTAACTTCACTGTAGCAGAGCAGAAAGAAACAACCCTGAATTCTTGAGTGAAAAGAGGGACCATGACCTAGCTTAGCTTAGCATAGCATAGCAATGAGTGTGAAACCAAATTGACAAAGTCTTAGCAGAGGACAGCACAGCACAACATAACTAATCATTTTGTGTGTATCGGCCTTAACACGAGAATGACGCCTTAGGCAATTTGACCACTGACGCGGGTTTGAAAATGTTAATTTACAATAAAATAGGGTAATATGCATTACTTAATAATAATAATATTTAGCACCGAGTCTTTGTACCCGTTCGGGTTATACGCTTTAAGTACTAATTACGTTAATGGATTAGGAATTGGGAAGGTTGAATTAGAGGAAGTGAACCCGCATTTGCGTGGAGGGAGAGTGGAAAACCATTTAGGAAAAACCACCCCCAGTTCACCCGACCGAGATTCGAACCTCGATCTCCCCGTCCTCAGAAGTCGAGCTCCACACGACAAGCGCGTTAACCAACTACGCCACCGAGGCGGGTGATGTATTATTTAAATTAAGTGGTTAGTAACCATGATGTGGAACGTTGAACGTAACTTTTGTTTTGTACACCATGTCCTAATATTGATTAGTAATATCCACGTATTTACACTAGCTGGCTAGGGAAATTGTAGGTATATTTGAAAGAAAATACACTCTCCTTCACACAAATGCGGATACACCTACTCTGAATTTAGCCTTCCTAATCCCTAACTCATTAGCGTAGTAAGTACATTTGTTTATAACTTGAACTTTTAACTGTGCTAAAACAATATAAAAAAAATCCTTTCACTATTTACAACATGTGAAAATGAGCTTTTATGAGGATATTTCCATGTGCTTTTATGTAATTTTATTATTTGTTTAAAAGAATATAAAATTTAAGATAGCTGTTGCTACAGACTACTGGTAAACTATATTTTATGGGAAAATTTTATTATTTAGCTGCCCTTTCCACTCCAAAAAATATTCAAACCCTTAAACTTCTCAAATTTACAATGCATTTTCAAAACGATATTTTATAGCAAACTTATATTTGACTCTTAAAATAGTCCATTCATATTGTAGGTTAAGAGTTACGACTGAGACCGTGTGGTCTAATACTATTGTCCGGAAATTGGAGTCACACGTCACGCGTTTACGTTGAATGGGACATAATGTGACCAAAGTGATAGGGCAGCAAGTCTCCGAAGAATGTTGTCGAGAAGGGAATGCCTGCTCCCTTTTGTTGTCGGGACAAGGTCTCGGTTTTTTGGGACTAGACACATTTAGATGCAAAGTAAAATATTCTCTTAGAGAGACGGTTCACTAGCGAGCCTTGGCCCATAATGTACACAAACTTATTGGTTACTTATTAAATACTTCACAGGAGGGGGGAGGGGAGACTTTAATTTTTAATCTACTCTACATATTATTTACATAACACAGAGTGAAGGGTGTACTTTTCCTGCTATTTATTACGGTTTTATAGATTACTGCAAGTGTGGTGTAGCCTCTTTTCGTTTTATAAGCCCTCATAAGAGTCACATCCATCATAATTAATATTTTATATTTGTTGTATTGCAACAATAGAAATAAGTATGTAGCAGTAGGTTTTAGAAGGAGTGGCAGAAATGAAAAACATTTGTCATTTAACTGTTTCCTAGATTTATTTGTATTGCAACATCAGGAATAAATATTTAGCAGAAAAAGTGGCTGAAATGGTCAACATTAGTCATCTGTTTCCTAAATTTGTTGTATTGTAACAGCAAAAATACATGTTTATCCGTAGGTTTTAGAAGAAACAGCAGAAATGAGAAATATTTGTCAGAGATTTGTTACATTTCAAGAGCAGAAATAAATATGAATAAGTGGGTTTACAGAAGGAGCAGTAGAATTGGGAAATATTTCTCGTGTAACTGTTTCCTAGATTTGTTGCAATTCTACAGCAGAAATAAATATGTAGCAGTAGGTTTTAAAGAGAGCTGCAGAAATGGGAAAAATTTGACGTTTAACTGAAGTTTTTAAGTTAATAAAAAACTTAGGTATACAGTAAATTAGTAATCGGTGACCTGGTGGTCTAGGGGTAAGGTGTCGGACTTCTGTGCTGGGGCTCGGGGTTCAATCCTCGGTCTCGGCACAGATTTATCTGATTGCCAAACCCTTCCTTCGCCTCTGACAAGACGTGTATTAATCACAACTTGTGAATGTGTGGAATGCCAGGCCTCCACCGTGGTTCGGATCCCACGTTAAACTATAGGTCCTCAATTTAATCTCACAATAACCCTATCATTTCACATTAGTGTGAGAGCGTATAACTCGAACGGGTAGTAAGACGTGGTACAAATAATAATAATTATAATAATAACCTAGTAATGCCTTTGCCTACCTGTGAGGGGTAAGACAGGATAATGTTTCCCACATTAATGTATTTAGGTTTTATTCGGTGAGTTTTAAAGATTATTGAAACAAATCCAATACATACTTAAATAATTCTAAAACTAGTCCTAATCCTAAACAAGCCTGATCGTAAACACAATTGTTTCATTTATAACTTAGAATATTTAGTCTATTCTCAAAAATGGCTATAAAGAATCTTTATATTAAACTTTAGGTTAAAAAAAGTCCGTAAAAGCACATACCTCTCACGAATACAAAAAAAAAACACTTCGGTAGCCGCATTGTTTAAGTCGTTACTCTCGCAATAGACTAGACTGCTGATGATGGAGAAATCTAGGGGTCGGGTGTAATGAGGGAGATTTTTCCAAAATAGTTTTCCACTCTCCCTCCACTAGCCTAACTAGTACATAAGCTTATAAACTTAACGGGTAGTAATATGGTG
>CABFOW010000172.1:0-83631 GCA_902141385.1 Timema californicum
AGGAAACTATAAAAAGATACCACTCCAACTTAATATAGAATTTCGGTAGGAAACTAGAGAAAGATGCCACTTCAACTAACTATAGAAGTTCATCAGGAAACTAGAGAAAAATGGCACTCCCAATAGCTACAGAAGTTTGACAATTTTAAATAGGGATGCGAGTAAATATTGGTGGTAGGGTTTACAAAAAAAAAATTCTAAATATTTTAGAAAATTTAAATTTGTTAGACAGATAGAAGTATGAATAGAGATAGCCAAACCAGTTTGAAAATTTTTAATTTCTAAATGGTAATTTACAATTGAAGAATGGTATTGAATGGGCTGTAAATTTCAAAGATTAATATAAACAGTTAATCTAGAATGTGGTAAAAATTTAAAATTCAGAATGAAGTTAAAGGGGCCACTTAAATAAACAGAATAAATTCAAACTGTTAAATGGGACCCCAGGATATAAGGCCCAATGGGGGGCAGGAAAGTATATAAGATATCTTATAGGTGTGTTAGAAAATTATATTTTACAAGGGTAGAAGGACTCGTCCAGATACAAAAATAAAAATAGATCAAATTGTAGAAATTATTAGAGATGTGGGGGAGTGGTGTCCAAATTTCCAAAACTAGTTCAAAAATTACCTCTCTGAGTGGTAAAGAACTGAAATGAAACATGTTGTCTTAGAGAATATTTGAAATAAACGTAAAAATCTAAACATTTTATATTTAAAAATTGATCCGTGGAAGAAGATGAAAAAACCTCTTAGTGAATATAGAATATTAAATTAAACAAGAATGAAGAAGAAACACCCTAAATAACAAAATTAGTATTTAATATTTAATGTATACATGTGGGGGCTGGTAAAATGAGTGGTTTTTATATTTGTAAGAATAAACTACTTGTCAATGTGGTGGAAGATTGAAATTGAGGTAGCTGATTTAAGGATTACTCTAACCGCAATGAATAACATTCATGGATGTAAAAATTGAGGACTTAAATAAAAAAAGAACATTCCTCGAAATTTCCAAAACTAAAAAAGGTTAAACGTCTTTACCTTCACAAAATAATTTCAAATAATCCTAATTAATATCGGTGGAGCCAGCTCTGCTATATCGTACTGATTTCAGCCAACTGGTATGTTCAAATTCTGGCAGCGTGCAATTAGGGAATCAAACTATATTATCTTTATTGAATCTCACCTAACAAATTTAGGTAGTAATATTCTGTTTAAATCTAGTCATATAAAAAGTAGTTACATATAGAACTAACTATATTATCCAATTATTTAAATCTGAACTATACTCTATAGTATAGTGCTGAAACCACCTATATAAGCATGGATGTTTATTATCACTTTTAAAACGGTTATGCCCTGCTACTAATGGGATTCAAACCCCGACTTCTTCTCTATTAACAATAAAGTCTCTTGCTAGTTTTAAATAGCAACATCCACAGTAAACGCCAGCAAGATATATGATATATATTATATATAATTTATATTTTGTATATATCATGTATATATATTATATGAGAATCCCTGCTTTAAATGAACTTTGTCAATACAATAATTATTGAATTTAATGAATGCTTTAAGATAATATTATATATATAGATATTCTAATATATTATATTTATAATATATATCATCGTAAAGTAGTCTTTAAATTCAATCAAGTTATTGTATTGGCAAAGTTCATTTAGAGCAGGGATTCACAACTGGTGTGCCGCAAGAATATTAGGGGGGAAAATGTTTTCAAAATACAATAAAGAAATTATATTACCACAAAATTTGAAAACAAAGTAACATAAGAAAGTATTTTCTTTTAGTGTTTCTCTGAATTGCACTTGTCACGGCACACGATGTGAAACAATAAATGCTTAGCTTTTGACGACTACATATTATTAATTTAAAAACAAATAATTAATGTTTAGTGATCTTAAACTGTGGTAGGTTAGAGTGCTAGCTTATTTATTTCCAAAACTGTTCTACTTTATAAATTTGTGTATGTATTTCATTAAGTATTTTTGTTATTTATATCTTTCGATTAACTGAGTAAGGGAGTATGTAAAAATGTTAATTTTATTTTTAAGTAATTACAAAATTAAAACACAGTTAATTGCTTAGCACGGTACTCTGATATATTCTACGTTTGATCAAAAAAACTGTGATAAACAAAATGCTTACAAAATTTCTTACAATGACGCCCCGAGATTCTAATCCACTTCACAAAGTTAACGTGAGCTTAGAAAGTTTGGAAGTCCTTGATTTAGAGAAAACAAACAAATTTATATTTTGAACCTCGTCTGATTATCGTTAGGATTTTCTACATTTAACTGAGCTAATGTGGTAGAAATGAGAAGGATAGAATTGAGTGGAAATTTACCCAAATTTGCGTAGAGGAAGAGTGGAAAATTATTTTGTATAATCGCTCTAGACCACCCAGCTGGGTTTCGAACTCAAGCCTGCCCCTTAACATGAAGTTTATTCCACGTGCTCACCGATACAGGTAGCAAGTACGTTATTCTAAATATGATTTTCATGAGTAGTTTTCACTTTTGTATAATACTCGTATTTACATGCCACAGAACTTGTAATAAATTAACTTTATAAACACCTAGTTGTTATATTTTCATTTATAAATTAATTTGTGTGTTCCAGTAAAGTACGGTTTATTAAGCAAATAAACTGTATTATTAAATATTAATCTTAATTTTATTTCATTTATTCAAGGTATTTATGGGCACTTTTTGAACCGATTAATTATATTACCACACAACTACTAAACTAACTTAAATCTCTAAAAGACACAACCCCCAACCTACGGCCATTAATTCATCGATGAGAGAGGGCTAAGCCCACATTTAGTTAATGATTAATTTATCGGCCATGCCGGGAATCGAACCCAGGTTCCTTAGATCTGTAGATAGAGATGCTACCGACTCAGCTAAGGTGTTAGAAAAAAATCTTTATGGCAATAGCTGTCATTATAGTTTGTGAAAAAATACGTCATATGTCCAAAACTGGGTAGCCCATGCCTCCAAATTTGTTTGTTTAGTTCATTCAAACAACTTTATTTCTGACCTTTAGGATCAAGGTTGCAATCCTTTTCTGAACGATTAATTTCTCTCTATCTTACCACCCCACTTTTGGTCAGCATTTTCTGCTTCACTGAAAATAATAATTTTTTGCTTATCTAGTGTGTACACCAACCCTAATTTTCTTTATCACGCATTATTTTCTGAGCAGACTAGTAGGATGGGTCTTAACCCTGGAAAGACTTACTCCAAAGTGAACTGTTGATAGCCAAATCAGCTAATATATTTCAGTGTCTTAGAAGGGAAAGGATATTTTGGTGGAGCTTATCCTATCATATTTGATCAGTTGGAGCTCAATTTGGACCATGACCGGATGATTCCCCAATCCCCCTTAATTTGTTATACATGTGAACACTTTTTTTCCACTGCTTTTCCCGACTCTTATAACACACATTTTATTATTCATTTACCTTTATTGAACGGAAATTTTTTATTTGCTTTTAGTTAAAGAATAGATCGTTACTTTATAGATACACATTTTATGAGCGTTTACTAAGATTTGAATTTCACACAAAAAATTGAATAAAGAAAAGTGTGTGGTACATAAATCTTTCTGTAACACATTACTACTGCTTAAATGCTCACAAAATTAAAAGTGAAATCTTTCTATGAACTAGTTAATATTGAACTAACAGCAGAGCATATAACCCGAAAGGGTTATTAAGACGCGGTGCTTTATATATATATATTGTACACGTGCCTTGTAAAATGTTCTTCAGGGGTTCTCCTCAATAAGTGAGAGTGCCTTGCGGAAGTTTCTTTAGAATCAATATTAAAAATAAACTTTATTAGCTTAAAAGAAAAAGCCCACGTTGGTGGGAACGCTTACAAAGAAAGTGGTCTTAGTTTTTTCTGGTTTACCTGTGATGGGAAGATCAAGGTTCCAATTCAAAATCGGTTGCATTTAGGTGCTTTTAAAAAAATAGTTTTTAACTCTTCTTCCTTGTGATTACGAGTATATTTTCTCTAAGTCTTAACTTTTATTTTATCTCTAACATTAGTGTAACTAAGGGTGTATATCCTAAACGTGGTAAACAAATTAAACACGATGAGAGTATTCAAAGTCCTATACATTCTTGTTTGATAAGGCTTACCTAGTAACTAAACATATTGCTTATAAACTTCCCTAATAGTAGAACCAGTACCACATAACATTTTCCGGCCCACAACCCACCAATGATAAATATTGACCATGCAGGGACTCGAATCAGTGATCCCTTGACATTGTACTACCGAGTGATCTAATTTGTAACGCACGCTTTTCATAAACAAGTGTATTAAGATTTGCAAGAACATACACTTTGTGATGCCTCAACCTTTTCCTCCCTTATTCCCTACTTGTCAGTCGGTGACAATTGGTCAATGTGTTTAGTATGTATACTAGTCAACTTATTTAGACATTGAAGTGCTAGTATTGTAAGTAGAGTTGTCTGTATACATGGCAGAAACCGATTGTACACGGATGTGAAAGTATATAGTTTGAGAGAGCCTATGTTGGTAATGTGTGAGATCGATGCATCTCCTCTCGAGGTCCATGGTTCAGTCCCTGGGAAGCCTCTATTTGTACACTCATCCCAAATCCGTCGGCCTTTTCATCAGACATCTGTTCACATTCCTGGCATGATATCTACTGTCCCTGAGGCCTCTGACGCCATCTTGTATTTTCCACCACTGTCCCCTGTTGCGTCCAATCGGGGTAGTCTCTGTGGTTCATCCCACGGACCGACGCGACGTGCCATGCGTGCGTTTCTCACGCCTGGATACGCTAACTACACTGAACTCAAGTTGTACGTG
Source organism: Timema californicum (assembly GCA_902141385.1). Lineage (NCBI taxonomy): Eukaryota > Metazoa > Arthropoda > Insecta > Phasmatodea > Timematidae > Timema > Timema californicum. The sequence continues at coordinate 4,880 of CABFOW010000172.1, forward strand.
GTTCCGTGAGGATTTCTCAACTCATATCTCCACATACCGTTTACCTTAGACCTCTTTGGTGCTTCTGACGTACAATAAAACACTATTATAGGTTAATATACTGTAAGTTGAAATTATTCAATACTAAATTGTGGGTACAACAACTTAATATGGCTATAAGAGATTCTTGAACATTAATTAACTTAAATGATTGAAATCACCATTGGAAACGGTTGGACACTCGAACATTGTAGCGTTTATAGGTTGCTAATACATTTCTCACCCCTTATAAACTTAAACCAAATTAGTTTGTTTTATATATCTTAAACTGGTTTTTGGTAATTAATTACTAAATTTAAGAAATATTTGTTTTCATTAAGTGGACTATCATAATTCAATCAATACTTCAGAAAAACAGATAGCTCCTAAAATAATAAATTTATTAAGGGCTATAATGGGATGAATAATTTATTATATTTGGTATTATTGTTTTTACACTTGGTGCTGCTAAACTAATCCCAGGAGTTAGGCTCATATTTATCTCAAATGCCGTTTATGGAGGTCAAATACTTTCTGGAATATATTAGGTGATATAGGGCTCCACGTCTGGTTTCCTCATACTCGCTTCAAGATATTGTGGATGCAATGCTCATGAGTTACCCTTATCATCTGTGATGATTAGATTTAGCCTTTAATGGCCCTAGTGTTCTGACCAAACTTATTAAAAATAAGGCTAAATTTACAAGCAATTCACATTATTATTGGCATTATTAAATAAGCGGTAACTCCATATTGCCTTACCTTTTTTATTTATCTTTCACTATTTGAATATTTATATTTTATGAACTCCTGTATTTGATCATCATTTAATGAACAACACATCATTCAACTATATCGTTAACAGTCAAAACAATACGGAGTAAATTTACAGTCAATGTTATTATTATTATTAGCACCGCGTCTTACTACCCGTTCGGGTTATACGCACTTACGCTAATGTGTAATGGTAGGGTGAGTGTGAGATGAAATGAAGGACCTACAGTTTAACGTGGAATCCGAACCACGGTGGAGACCTGGCATTCCCCACATTCACAAGATGTCTTGTCAGAGTACAGTCATTGGTTAGTTGTTCTTTAAACACCCTGTCTTAGTATTCGTCCGGGCATACCAATAATTTAACTATAAAAATGAACCACTTCAATGGTACCATAGTCTAAGGTGACACTTTCACAATTAATTCAAATGGCATTGATGGGGAGATCGGGCCACAAATTCCAATCTGGTGTACTGGGACTGGTTTTCCCTAAATGGTTTTCAACCTTCCCTCAAAGTACGTGTGGGTTTATATATTCTACTTTTACCTTACTTATCCATAACACATGAGAGTAAATGCCTCGAACGGGTAGTAAGTAAAACGTGGGGAAAATATAATAATATACCAATGGTATTGGAAAAGTGATATTAAAATTTTAGATCAAATGTATTCGAATTTTTTCAAGTAAGAGTGGGGAATCTTTAAGGATAAAACACTCAATGTACTGTACACGGTCTGTATTTGAAACCCAACCTTCCCATCGTTGGCACTTTAGTATATTGCAAAAGTTACACTCAAGATTCGGATGGACATCTCGAGGTTTTGCAAATCTCTCTTCCTCTCATCAGAGGTGCGCTGCTGTAGTTATGGCAGTCACCACACCAAACCCTCTCACCCCCTCTACTTTAACACCCTTTGATAGTGTGATTACATTCCACAGACACCACCCTCACCAATACTTTCAACTTTGTTGCTTGCTACTCAACAAAAGACAAGCTATCACGTTTATAATCTCCAAGTAGAGATGCCGAGTTTTGAGCAGCAATGTCGGAGTTTTATAGAGTGACGTCCAAAGTCAAAGGACAAACACTCAAATACCTGTCAAAATATAATTTTTCTGAGCTACCTTAGGAAATCATTATTTACATTCATTTGTGACATTTTTATTTTGTTTATTACTGTAGAAATATAGAAAAATATATTTTCTTCCCTATATTAAAAAAAATAGTCATGTCTTTTTGTTTTTTCAGTGATAAAGTTTCTACAGTCACTACTTACTTACTTACTTGGTATAAGGAGGTTAGAATTAAAATAAGTGCACCACAATTTGTTTATACAGAAGATTGAAAAACCAAAGGGAATAGCACACCGTGTTCTAGGTGATAGCCTGATAGAACAAATTGGTTATATCTTAAAAAAATTCAATGAGTTAGAAAAAGGTGGCTAAAATTGTTGAAAAATTGCAATATTTAACATTTTATTTCAATTAAATAAAGTTTAAGTACTGTACGCCTACTTCGCTTTACAAATAGACCCCACTGTTAACTTTTTTCGAACACCATACTTACAAGAACATTATATTCTATAATCTAAAAAAATAGATCTGAATTCAAAAAAACTCGCTAAGCCATGTTTCAATTTAAAATCATTAATTTATAATTATAATATGATTAAAACCCATCCAAAAACAAGACTTTTTTATTTTATTACTACGTTCAGAACACAGGTTATTAACGCTTAATCTGATTGGGTAGAGATGAGGAAGGTAGCTAAGAGGAAGTGAACCCATATTTGCATGGAGTAAAAATGGGAAAACCAGAGTGATAAATCACTTGTAGAAAACAGTTAAAGGTGTATATATATATATATATATGTATATATATACATATATATATATATATATAAATATATACATATATATATACATATATATATATATATATAAATTTAACGGGAAAACCATCTTCAGTTCACGTATATCTGATTAGAACCTCAACCTCTCCATCAAGGGTGATCAAACCAACGGCAAGCAACGGCTGTGGGTAACTAGACTTTTTAAGCTAATAGTTACTTTGTCTCGAAACCTCAGAGTGAAAATATTGTGATCGTAAAATTTCGAAATCGTGATTTTGATAGATTTCGACGTTTCATAATCCCCAGAAACCAAAAAAGTGGTTTCCGCAAGGCCACATGTCTGACTGACATTTTCATTTTTTCATGAACATGACTTTGAGAGTACTTTAAATAGGGGAGATTTTCAAATTTTCATCGTTTCTCCGCAACTATTTTAGACTCATAATAACTTATCATTTTGAAGCTGTAATACTATTAAATGTAAACATATTTTATTTGCAATATTTTTTTTATCAAACTAATAAGTTTTGAGCTATAAACAAATATATATACTTTTTAATCAGGAGTGTAGTGGAGCGGGAACACGGGGAAATACCGTTCTGTCACTGCTCTTCTTGTAAAAATATTTAAAATATTTTTTTAGTAAAGTTTTATATTTTTCAATTACAAGTTAACTAATTGACTAACTAATTAACTAATTGTTTCATACTATTAATGAATAAATTCTGATAAATTTGACAGTGCTCTTTGCGAATACCTGGAATTTTAGGGGAATTGCGTTAAGTAAGTTTCTGCCTTAGTGATCATTAAAAGATGCTCTAAATTACTTGCAGAGGCACTTATTAATGTGCAGTTTTTCTCGTACGGTGGTTGGGGGTTCCCAGACCTCACTTCAACTTTGGGGTTGCTACGACCTTGCGTTACGGCACTGCTAAATTTACGACTACACTACTATTTTTAATACAGGCTTTTGAAAATAAATTTAATTCTTTTGCTCTGTGGTTGACAAAGATGTTTTTCTTTTCTCATTTTTTCTGTAACAGTGTTCCTAATTCTTATTGCCATAGAGTCAGGGGAGGCACGATGTAAATTTCGTGCCCGGATGGTATTGCTTTTTGGCGCCTCTTTACACAACCGGTGGATAATAGAGTCCATTCACCATAGGAAAGTAGGTAACTAACAGCTATCAAATTTATCAGATCAAATCTCATGTAACCATTTGCCAAACCATATGATCTGTAATAATCATTATATATTGATTTATTGTCACATTTGTCAAAACTTTCACAAAAACAATTTGGTTTTTAATTTTCTTTTTCTTTTGGCAGTTTTTAAATCTTCTTCTAGCTGCCAGCTACCACATTTCTCATGGTTATTGTACTCTTGGAAAATATAAAAATAATCCCCATACCTTACAACTCCAAACCTAACGTAGCCTGGGCGTGATAGGAAAATAATTGAAGGGGAAACTCAACACATGTTAAACATACACTAAATGTTTCACTTAGAGATTGTACAAAAACTGTTAGGATTACAAATAAAACTATAAGAACCTGTTTTGTAGAAAATGTAATCTTCTATTTATTTATTTTTAAGTTTAACAAAAACTTTGTTGTTGACATTATTAACGGATTAAGTTATAATTGAAAGAAAAAGTTTAGGGCACCATTATTTTAAGCTGGCAAACGTAAAATATATTTTTAAAGTTGGCACTAATTTATATTTTACTCACCACAAAATTATACTAATGTGTAACATTTCATGTTAGTATCAAAAATATAATGTTTGTTAAATTTAGCAACTCCGCTATCACGCCCTGTCTACGTTAGGAGTTATTAGGTTTGGGGAATATTTTCATATCACACCCAGGTTACGTAAGGTTTGGAGGTTTGGGGACTATTTTCATATCACGCTCAAGCTACGTTAGGTTCTAAGTTGTTGGGTTTGGGATTATTTTCATATCACGCCCAGGCTACGTTGGGTTTTAAGGTTATTTTCATATCACGCCGAGGCTAAGTTGGGCTTTAAGATTATTTTCATATCACGCCCAGGCTACGTTGGGTTTTAAGATTATTTTCATATCCACCTAGGCTACGTTAGGTTTGGAGTTTTTAGGTTTGGGGATTATTTTTAAATTTTCCAAGAGTACAATCACCATGAGAAATGTGGTAGCTGACAGCTAGCAGAAGATTTAAGAACTTCCAAAGAAAAAGAAAATTAAAAACAAAATTGTTTTTGTGAAAGTTTTGACAAATGTGACAATAAATCAATATATAATGATTATTACAGATCATATGGTTTGGTTTGGCGCCCCTCAAGCTGGCACCCCGGCCAGCCATCCGGTTCGCACCGCCCTTAAGCCACGCCTGTATAGAGTACGTAACAGTGTATAACAGTGTGTAATTTCAAGTATGATTTTTGGTCAAGTGTTTCTACAACAATGTATATACCTATTAATTCATGTCACAAATCTTAACGAGTTTTTAGTAAATGTCTATTTTAAGATAAAAGCGAGAGAAAGTCTGTGTGGTGCACCGTACTAATGACTTTTTATTACTAAAATACAATCATTATTATTAATATTATTGGAGTTTATCTACTTATCGGCACAACTAAAGGTCATGTAATATCATTAAAATCATTAAATTCATGTTAATGTGGACAATAATATCCATAATTTCTGAATCCATTTTTTTTACAATTTCTCTAAAAAAAATATATCTTAAACTAAAATAATTTGATGAATATTTTCAGGGGATAGAAATAATAGCTATGACACACATGACTAAGTAAACTCCTGAATGTGACACTGAATATTAATATCTTCAAAATTAATACGGCTATAAGTGGGAAAATATCTTGATCGTCTATAAAACATGAATAAAACTATTTAGAAAAATCCTTGTCACCTCTCTCTTCTTACAAAACCAATGTTCTACAAATAGGTTTTATCTAATCAAGGAAACAATGTTAATGCAAATTATTTACAAGTCTACTCTATAAAAAAACTTTTAACATAGATAGTACAAATACATCAAAAGGAATATTTTCAATAGCTCAGGTTTGGAGGGGACAGACAGTGTAAAGTCGAGGGTTTTATCTGAACACGATATAAATGGACGAGGGAACGGGGAGTATCGGGGTTTACAGAAAAAAAAGATGGAAAGATAGTAAATGCCAAAATGCTGTCAGGCAGGAAAAGGAGAGGTGCTTCCGAAGACAGAGCACTCTAACAGGAAGTTACTGAACCTTTTCAACAGTTTAGACATGATTTAATTTGAAAATATCAAATTTTGTAAAAATATTGTATTATAAATATTCGTCATGTATGATAGATCATTATCTTATTCTCTAAAAAAATATGGTAGCTTCAAAACTATATTACTGTATATTAACTTGTAACTTTTTCATTAATATAGGTCATTTTAAATTTACAAGTTTAATATAATACAAAAAACAGCATGTTGTTAATAGTATAGTTTCTGAGAAATAGGCTCTACAACTTTATCGTTCTTATATTGTTGGTGTCCATCCGAATCTCAATAAAGGATAATATTTGACAATATAGTTTTAGTTATCAAAATAACTCTATAAAAATTATGAAAATTTTAAGTGCTTTAATAAAAACTATCAACGCCTGTACCCACCTAATAAAAGTTGAATATCTAATACACTTCCAAATAGTTTAGTAATTATTAAATATACTATTAGCATGATATTTTCTGACAGTTGAAATGTCATTTTAAAAATATCCCTAATCATCTGAACTGCAAACGTTCTTTGTAATTTTTTTGAGAGTTTATTGAGTAAATTGATCTCACTTGTAAATAAGTCTTACTGATAGCTAAGCAATGAGCTAGACAAGTATAAGGAATATTCATACTCATAATTCTTAAAAGTGAAACAAGCTATAAATATAAAATTGGCATTGTAAGAGTTCTATATTCACCACGTTCTAGATCTCTTTGATTGGGAATGACCTACCTTAATGTATGAAATATGGACCAGAGATTAATCTTGAGTGTTTTCATATTAATTTTATCTATTGCTCTTACTATACTTTTGGACGATCTTTCTTTAAATACACATATAGGGTAAGAGTGAATAAAATATAATTTGAGGAAATGCATACGCATTTAGTGAAAGTAGAGTGTAAAACCATCTAAGGAAAAAACTCTGTAAACCAGGGTGATATTTGAATCATCGCCTTGTTTCTTATGCAGACCATATAAGAAGATTTTGACGTATAGACCGCGTGCCCACAGATAAGTGTCTTCTGGTTTTCATAAATTAGAATATTGTAAACGTTTAACCCATTGGAGAATATTATTTATTATAAAGTATTGATTATAAAGTATAAAGTTTTCTTATCTTTTAAAGTGCTTATAGCAAACAAAAATTAATCTAGTACATACAATGTAAATAGTTGTGTAATCAAAATGTCGACCCTAATATCTTTTTTTTATTACATATTCTTTTCATTAATTACTAAACTCAAGATGCCTTATTCTGAAACATCTTACAACTTTATCGGACTATCCATTCATATTCATGTTAATGAGGTACATATGAGTTGGTTGTTATTAAGAAGAAAGGCATCCGCATTTGCGTGGATGAAGATTTATAGGCCATCTAGGAAAATAAACCCTCATTTCAGTCGGCTGGGATCCGAATATTGATCTCCCCTTTACCAGCAATACATTAATTCAGGGAATGGCATCTTAGACCATTCTAATAACGATATAGGTGTGCCCTTTCTTGTAGAATAAATCATACCATAACATGTCCCAACAGTAACTTAACTCTAGAACAGGCACAGCATCATTCTCTTCTATCGAAAGCTCGTCACTATACAAAAGGTATCAACTTTTAACAATGCTATTTTTATTTGATCTCTTTGATAATCAAACCCAGAACTCTGAGTTAGATAGACAGACAAGTCTTTGAATAAGATAAGGTTTCTGACGGCAGACACATTGCTACTAGGAATCGTCTGAACACAATCGTCGTTAGGGCATGTTTAAATCGTCACGTGTGTTACTATGAATTAACACGTTCGTCGATAATTAATCAAGAGCAGATCAGAAACGTGGTCACGTGAGGAGCTCTAAGCCAATCTCATGATTCCAGCAACATCCGAGTTGTCAACTAAGCGTGACTTAAAATACTTGTAGCTTTCTCCGGTTTGTGTGACATCTTCTTGGGAGACCCAATCAAATGTGAAAACAGACTGACCCAATAAGCGCGCATGCGCCTATAAAGCGAAATATAAACAGGTAGTTTATTTTTTATTTTCATTTATTTGAGATGTTTAACATGCACTTTCTGAACCTAATAATTATATCAGCACATGCCCTATATACTAGCTTAAATTTATATCAGACACAACATCCAGCCCCCGTCCGTTAATTCAGTGCTGTGAACACACATTTCAACAATGAAAAAAATTATTTGCCCACACTAGGAATTGAACCCGGGAACCTTATCCCACTAGAAGGACACGCTACCGACTAAGTTAAAGTATCGGACAGCACGTGGCCCCCTGGATGTTGTAAGATTTTTTGAAATAATGGGAGGATCGTTCTCTTTCTGTGAGGATTTGTTTCAATACATAACACAATCATTTGAAAACTTCCAACTTGACATTAATTTAAAAACGAAATTTATTAATTATTTTTTTATTAGTTCATAATCAGCTGTTTCTTGTTGGCGATTCAAAACATAATGGGTCAAAATAAATTTCTGCTAACGCGTGAATTGCTGCGTCCTTTGTGCAGAGTCTATTCTCTACTTTCGGAAAACATGTTAATCGAGTTTTATAGTTGGATAGCCCAGTTGAAGAGCTTACGTGAGACGGGCTATGTACAATAGCGGCCATCTGTCCAAATATCACGTTGCAGTACTCGGTAAGGTTAAGGTACACACACACCAGAGAGTCCTCTCTGAAAGGATCTTCCATGTAATAGCGAGAAGAGAAACTTCCACACGTGTTTATACATTACATGGGGGCATAATAAACCAACCGGTCTTCGTGCCAGCTCATTGTGGGTAAACTTTGTTGGTTCATGGGTTATAATTTGTTCAGGCCTGTATAAGAGTTAGGCTAGCGGTGGAGTCAGTGGCAGCAGTGTAAAGAATAAATTGCTGGATATTGTTTGATAGAAGCAGTCTGAAGGGTTAGCTGTGCTCAAAATTTAATGGAAGCAGTATAAAGTAGGAGATGTGTTCTTAGTGAAATGGAAGCATTGTAAAGTAGGATCTGTGTTATTTATTATCTGGAAGTAGTAGAAAATATTAATTGTGTTTTAGCCCATTGGTATAAATGTAAATCATTATCCTTGTTTTGTTTTTTTTTGTTCAATATATGTAGCGTAACGTAAGTATGCTCTATGATTTTACTTTATCTTGAAACCTCGAAGAGGAAGTATTGTCACCGTCCAAAATATCGAACGCCAGATTTTGATAATGTCGACGTTTCATGATGACCGCCTGTAAAAAAAAAAGTGGTTTTCGCAATGCAGTCTGTCTGTACTCCGGGATAGATCCAAAACTATTTTACCAATTGGGCTAAGCCTTGGTATCTGGGGTTTACATAAGGCCCCCTTACCCCCGGAGAATGTTTGGAAATAGATTTCTAGCCCTAAGATTTAGGGTAGTTTACTAAAGGGCAAAAATAGAAAAAGAGATTTGATTAAAATTGATATATGGCATTTTATTACTACTATAAACAATATGGCAATCCACATTTTTTCATAAAATGATTTTGAGGGTACTTTACAGAGAGGAGATTTTCCAATTTTTATAATCTCTCCCTAACTATTTGAGATAAGAAATATCTTATTATTATAATATTGTAGTACTATTAAAGGTAAAACTCTTTTATTTTAAATGTAATTTTTATCAAACCAATAGATTCCTAGCTATAATCATATATATATACTTTTTAATACGGTTCTTTTTAAATTAAATTTATTTTTATGCTCTTCGGTGGACAGAGATGTTTCTTTTTGCTAAATTTTTCTGTACCAGTGTCTCTAGTTTCTAACCCCATAGAGTAAGTAATTAGCGTCGTACATTATTTCACTTATGATTGTTGGTGTATTCGTTCTAAAACAATGTATAAACCTATTATTTAGTTTCAAAAATGTTAAAGGGTGTTTAATAAATTTATATTTTAAGATAAAATCGAGAAAAAGTTAGTGTGATGCACGGTACAATTTATTTTAATAGGTATTTATTTCAAGCTGTAAAAAGGAAGAGCTATGCTTATTGCCCAGGGAAAATAAGATGAAGGGTGAAATGTGCTCTTTCCTAGTAGAATCAGTGTAATGTTAGGCACTGTGTTTTTTGTCTAGTGGAAGCAGTAGAAACTATTACTTGTATTTTACTCCAGTAGTAACAGTTTAAAATAAAGAATAAAGTAGGAACTATGTTCTTTGTCTAGTGGTAGCAGAGTGAATTATGAGATCTGTTATTTTTCCAGTGAAGGCAGTGTAAATAGTGACCCATTATTTTTGTCCTGTGTGAACAATGCAATAAGTATTCTTCTTTATATAGCATTAGGTATGAATTGTGTCCCTCGTTTCATTGTGAAATAAACAATTTTTTATACCTTATTTTCTAATGTAATGTAATACCCTTAATAATGTAACAAACCCTAGTTTATTAAAAACTGTGACTTATTTTTAAAGAGCTTGAGGCTCTGCAATACAGCACAATACAGTGTTTATTTTTATTTAACCATATTTAAGTAGAATATAAAGGTAATAATAAGAAAAGTAGAATTTAGTTGTAATGTGCCCGCATCTGAGAGACAGGAGATTGAAAAACAATTTATGATAAGCCACTATCAATACACCACCAATTCTTCTTTCCCTCCGTCACCATCAAACTATATCAGACGTGTCTGACGTCTTAGCCCACGTAACCACCAATGCGGGTGACTCAGCACTGCCAGAGTTTTTGCCAGACTTTTTAGTCACTTTCCGATTCTTATGTTGCGGTCACAATCTATAAGTAGAGACGGATTATATTTTATTTCAATCTTGACATTGTTATTACTCCCCCATATTTTTTCCCCATCCTGACTCTCGAAACCACAATATAAGGTACTGAAAGTAACAACAAAACTTTCTAATTTTTTTTTATTATCTGTAGTATTTTTTTCTCCTCTAGGAGAAAAGTTTTTAATTATAATGATTTTAACGAGTTTGAAATGAAGCAAAAGTTGTTCTACGAGACTCTTCTTCCCCTAAATGAACTTTTAACAAGGCTGCAGCGTAGCTCTGTGTGTGCCTACAGTTTCAGACACTCTGGCTTGGTTGTTCAACGAGACTTTGCCGTGTTTAAGTTACATACCTTTAAAATCACATATATGTATATAGTAAGCCATTTAAGCGCTCAAATATTAATTAATTAATATATTTATCTCTCTCGTTCAGGAACAAGAATGAACAGATATAATTACCTGGTTCAATGACCTCATGGTATTAGATTGGACTATACTGCAGATGAAAAGAAATTCAGAATTCGAATCCCATTTGGATGTACTGAGGTTAATTTTACTAAAATTAATATTTACTTTCTCTCCATTCAGATATGGGTACAGTTCTTCTTAATTCAATCTCTTGTGACCCTAAGTCACTAGCGTAATTAGTACGTATGTGTATAACCTGAACCGGTAGTAAGACATGGTGCTAAAAAAAGATAAAATTAAATCTTTTTATTAAAAAAAGGACAGTATTGTATATATTTTAGTTGACACTTTTTTTTTCTTGTAAGTTTGATTTTAGGTTGTGTGATAAAATTATAGTAGTCACAACATGCTACTGCGTGACAATAAAAAAAAACTTTCATTGCGTCAGACCACAAGCAGACTATACCAACCAAACGACTGCTCTATGTTGGAGAAGATAGTGTCAACATTTTCGAATAGAGGGTGCTATATGGTCATCACAATGAACCCTTGGGTTGTCAATCTCATTTTTCTAACCCAAAGCTGCTACTTATTTATTCAATTATTCCTCAATTTGTCTTCAAGAAGCTGAGTTGACCTAATTCCAGACTCACTGCCTTACAGAAAAATCTGGAAGGAAGGGAGATAGCACCCGGGACCTCTGGATTTACAGCCAGTGTATATAAATAAATAAATAAATATATATATATATATATATAGTCACGAACCACCTCTGGGATCTAGTCCTAATAGTTACTGGCTGTAGATCCAGAGGTCCTAGGTTCTATCTCTCTTCCTTCCAGATTTTGTTTATATATATATATTTATGTGTCTGAAGATTTAAAAAAAACTTATATTAGCTTGGTTTTATTAAAAAATTAATTCTGGTCTTGCTGTATGTTCACGCTATCCGGATACTTAAATTTATGAGGTAAGAATGAAGGAGATATAATTTATAAGAAGTGTTCTCAACTTTTACAGAGAAGAAGTGAGAAGTCTTCTAGGAAACATTACCTCATTACACCTTCCTGTATCTTAACCCCGATACTCCCGCCACTGAAAAACCCTACAAGATCAGACAGATGCTTTTGATCATGTGTCCACTGGTGTCGTATAGACTACTTTTAAAAATAACTTTAGTGCTAAACCATTCGGGGCTCCCATGGACTAAGGCGCTACTCATGCAGTAGACTAGTTTGCCGATGAGGGAAAGATTAAGGTCTGAATCTTAATCGGGTGTACTGAGAATGTGTTTTTTCCAAATGGCTTTCTATTTTACTTCCATGCAAATGCGGGTAAATTTTCTCCAAATAAACCTTTATAATCCATAAAGGCCCTACCGTAATTAGTGCATAAGCTTATAGACCAATCAGGTAGTAAGACGTCGTGCTAAAAAAAAGTTATTGCTGATATCTGGTCCCATGGCGCCTCTTACATAACTATAAATAAAACAAATGTTTGTTTACGATGTTGTCTTACCAAAACAACTTAACCACTAACATAAATTTAAAAACATATTATATTATAAACATTAGCAGTGCTGTTATAATATAATTATTGTATATAACTTAAATTGGTGAGTCACTGAAAGAAAAAAAGTAATATCACTTTAAAGGAAATACTTGAAGCGTGGATAAAAACTACCACATAGAAAACTAATTTCTAATACAACTATTTTTATTTTTATTTCCTTACTATCTGCATTAATTTAGACTTGACTGGGGAAAAGCAGCCGCATCCAGATTATTATTCTTCCACGTCTTACTGCACGTCAAAGGTTGTCTTCATATAATTATACTAATTTGTGGAAGAAAGGAGGAAGGTAGTCTTTAAAATAAATATACCTGGTTTGGTATGAAGGGAAAATAAACGATAATATACAATTCTAGATACTTATTTTGAACACAATACTAAATATCTTTATAAATATACATGACATTTTCTAAGCTTTGTCACAAGTATACTACTCTCAATTAGGAATTGAAGATCTTGGATTCGGAGAAGTTAGTATTTATTTATTTGAGAATATTATAGATTTTAATTGGGATTGAGATGGAATTAGAAACCTAAATATTTTAAAGTTATTGAACCTTGCAAATTATTAACAAATAAGAAGCGTACATATTTTTATATTTTATTTTTTAATTATTTTTTTTTGGCTTAATATTATAAGTTGATTGGAGATTAAGTTAGTGGTTTGAGAATCTTTAAGCTCTTTTATTAACTAGAATAATGTGTAGTTTAAGTTCTCAAGATCATAATATTTTGACAAGAATATCATTATTTTAAAAATAAAATGTAAAACATAGTCGCACAAACTTTCACATCTTATGTATTGAAGCGTGGAATATTTTAAAAAATGTTATTCCAGGAACATCCCTATAATAGGCTTTCCTCATAAAAACCAACACAAAATATTTTATATCCAAATTAATAATCTTCATATTTAAATTTTAAACAATATTGTTCAAATATTTTTAAAAATTTAAAAATGTTCAAATATCAGATATTTGTAGACTACCATCAAATAGTTTTTAAGCTGTAAAATTTAAATCATATTCTTATTTATCTTCAAGAACAATACCAGATAACTAATTTTGAACCAAATATTTTAAACCATTTTCAAAACAATTCAAATTTTCTAAGATAAATTCGTGATACCTACATATATTTTATTCAAATTGGTATTTTCAAATAATTCAATATTTTCAAAATCAATCAACATTAAACTACTCTAAAATTGTTTTTTAAGAAAATGTAATAAAAAAATATGTAAATTGTAAAATATCTTACTTATATCCACTTTGAATCAATTAATTAGAGTTATTTTTTCATTAATTTGATTATTTAAAAAATAATATCAGTATACTTTCAATACTTATGAAACTTTTCCCGCAAACAATGTATGCAATTTGATGTTTCATGTCAAAGACTCCACAGTTATACATTCTAAACCAAATTGATAGAGCCATTCTTGAAATAATTTGAATTATAAAATATCACTCATCAGTAAACTCCGTTTAAACGAATGTTTACCCAAAAAACAAGTATACAGAGTTTTTTGGGATGTGAGCACTCTCTAGATATTCACATATAAAATCATTTAGTAAGTTTTGAAAAATTGATGTCAAAAATCACTTATCTTTAAACTAAACTACCCCTATAATAAGGGCTAGGGTAAAAGTAATAAATCCTAAATATCATGTTCGAACCAATTCCATAATACCGTTTAGTATCTGTGTAAAGGGACAGACTAAAAGAATGGAACAAATTTTTATTTGTTTAAGTGCACATAAAATGTAAGTATTTACTATAATAATCGAGGTCAAAAATGTTCTCGATAACGATGCTTCCTGTTTAGATGAGAAAGTAAAAATAATCTTTAAGGTAGGATTATTTTAATTAACAATTTTAAATATACGTTTAATGGGAGAGTGGAAAACCATTTAGGAAAAACCACCCCCAGTTCACCCGACCGAGACTCGAACCTCGATCTCCCCGTCCTCAGCAGTTGAGCTCAACACGACAAGCGCGTTAGCCAACTACGCCACCGAGGCGTTTCTTGTAAACTATTATGATTTAATTGTAACAATGGATGGATCACTTCACTTTTTAGTTCCAATAGTTCTTAACTTAATAACTGAAATCCGTTTTGGTTACCTGAAAGTATTTTTTTCATTTCATCGGATCTTAGGCTGTGTGTATGACTTGTGAACAAATTCCTGAATAATACAAATGATATAATAAAGTAAATATAGTTGAATAAGACCATTATGTCTCAAATTACTAGACAAGAACGGGGTTTAGGTTTGTTTAAGTGCAGGTTGTGATAATGTAGTTTAAATGTCAGCCTATATTAGAGCGTAAAGCACTAGCTCGTGTTTAGAGACTCAAAATTTCCTGTAATATTTCAATCGGAAAATTATTCAGTAAATTTTCAATGGTGGTAGCTTTCTGACTAATATAGAAGATTAGGGGTGCCATCAAATAATGTGGTGACGGATTATTGGGGGGAAATTAAAGCTGTTGGGAGGGTGAAAAGGGGATGGGGTGTTGTAAAATATGTTAGTAAATACTTAATAAAGATTTAAAATAATTTTAACTATCTAATTGGTGATATACTGAAAATTCAAACAAAATATAACGGAACATTCCTGTATATATATGTCAGATCATTAAATCAAGGGAAAAGAGATTTAATTAGCTAAAACTTTAATAGTGTTAGCATATATAATTTATAACAAACCCAATATCATTGATACATTCAGACCTGCATTATATTAATTAGTGTGATAAGAGAATTCAAAATGCTATTATTGATTTATTGTAACTCCACGGATAGTTATTATGGTGTTTAACATCCTTACGAGAAATAAAACTGAAGTGTACACTATAAAAACTAGAATATATCAATTGCATCCGTTACATTTAAATAGTTGGAGGTTTTTCACCCGAAGAAGCCAATTTAAAATTTTCAGGGAAAAATTAAGATCATTAGTGTAAATACACGGGTAGCCCGAACGAGTAACATGAAGAGGAGCACAAAAAGCCCATTTAAAACTCCACTTACATTCAGCCTCGTTGTCGCAAGCCTGCTTTAATATTATAGCCTACTAGCGGATCATTGCAACGTTGACTGTAATCTGTAGTGCTAGAATGTATTCCAGACATTTTATTGGGCATTAAAAGTTCCTATACAATGAGCCCTTAGGCTACTCGACTTTCTAGTCAGAGGCTTACTCGTCAAATGCTGTAAACTTTCAAGAGCTTTTGAGCTTTAGGTGTTGAACTTTAAGTAAAATATATTTTTTCTTCCACCACAGGCCGATTATTGCTTTAAAATTTGAGCTCTCTGCTTTCTTCAGCTCAAATAACAATGTGATATTGGGCCAGTAGTTTTTTCACCACTTCTTACTACTCGCCTGCATTAATTATACTGCTAAAATAAGGATGAGAAAGGTAGAATTTTAGAGGAAGTAACAATTAACCAACATTCGCGTGGAGGTAGATTGAAAAACATATTTGGTGGGGGGGAATCCCCCGATACATCAGACCGGAATTAAAACCTCAAACTTATTATTTTATTTAAAATAACACCTTTAATAATTTGACAAAACTATGTTTGCTTAAACTGTGACTTGAATTATTAAAAAAAGCACTTGAAAATCTAAAATAGGGAAAAATGTGGTATTTTATTTTGTTTTTATTTTGCACCGCTTCTTACTACCCTGTATTTAATTACATCAATATTTTATGGATACGTATTGTAGGTCTAGATATGTACCCACATTTGAGTAAAGAAAGATTTTTAAAAATCAGAAAAAAATATACTCTCAGTACATCCCAACCTACCAGTCAATGGCAATTCATTCCAACACGAGAGTAACATGCGATATCCGATAAGGTTAACAGCCCATTTAATTTATTAGAAAATTATTGATTAATTAATACGTTATTTAATTTTAATCATGTAGAGTACTTTAATATGAATAGCTGATAGGGATGTTCCAATTCCATGTATCGGGGGAGACCAAAGGTCTTAAGATTAATTAGGATTTTTAATTGGATATTTTGAACCGAGCTTTGAAATAATAGAGTGTGAACTTGTGTTATTTTAGAACCAAACAACTATTTGTAGCAACTCCAAGTTCCGAATTCAAATTTATTCAAAATCATCATCATTAAATAACGTTTTCCAGAAATTGTTAAATAAGATAATATTGTCAGTAATTGATTATATAGGTAAGTTTACACTAGTGGCGTGTCGAATAGACTCGTATCGCTCCACATGGGCTCGGGAAATAACTCAGATTTGAGTTTCTCTTTACTTTAATAGAAATTAAGGTATAAATGAGCCAATACGTTGTGGTACGGAGAGTTATTTGTCAACATTGAAACATTCTTACCTATACAGTGCAGACCGGTTTGTGTCAACCTTAAGCCATATGGGTTCAATCAACAGTTAACATGAGTGGTTCTGATCATGCAATCCTTGGGCTGGCTGGCGATCATGTCTGTCCTTTACTCATCCTCGGCTCATGATATTGCTAGGTAGCTCACATACTTTTATTTTTAAACTTCTTATAGACAGATATTGACCTTTATGTTAATACTAATAATAATTAAAATATTAGAGAAAGACCTAAAATGCAGATTAAGCTTTTCTCAATAAATCTAGTTTCGAAGGGGATTATTGGAAAACTTACACGTCCTGACTCATACATTAAAAATAATCTCACTTTTTTAACTGTAGCTATATATAAAGCTATATTAATGAATTTGTTCTATAAATATGTTTGTTAGTAAATAATAACTCATATAGTAATTATAATAAAAATAATTTAGTCAACTAAACTTGAATAAATGTATATTTTAAATTTATTTTGTTGTTTTAGTGTGAAGTTTAAGGTATAGGAGAGAAGTGGATCGTATATAACTCGTTTTAGTAAATATTTAAGTTAAGTTATTAGTTTGATTATGTTATAAACACATTATGTTTGTAATTTGGTTTAAATGTGTGTCAATTAGCTTAGAAGGGGTGTTGAAAATATTAACATAAAAATTTCACCCGTTCTCGAGAAAGCTGATATTTCCAAACGTATGATTTTTCCGCAAGACCTGTATAGTACAATATATGGTTTCCGTGATATATCTGTTCTTGTTGGTGCGGAAGGATACTTTGGTTGGTTGTGAAGACACGCCACGCCTTTCATCCTCCCACCCACCATCCCACAAAATAGGTTTTAGACTTGAACTCGACAGGGCAAAGGGTCTTAAGTAGTTTTTTATGTTAATTTTGTAACAATTTTACCAACGTACAAATACACTCATATACTTGTATCTTGTATTATGAATCCATAGTAATATGAAAAAATAAGTTAGTCCTAAATTATATTTCAAATAATTTCACTAATAAGTTGAAGCACGGCATTGTTTAAAATTTCTTGTGTAACCATATGTTGGATAACTGTTTAATTTTTTTCTTTGCAAACGCAACCTAATTAGGTCATTATTTGTCTCGTTGCCACCCTGCTTTTCCCGATATTGCAACACTTTGGGAGAAGGTAGATTTTCTAGAGTTTCGTTGTAATCGAGTCGACGCTGTAGTGAACGCACCACAGTTGTATTGTTTTGGAGGTGTTAGGACTGGGATTGAAAAAGGTTGGTGGAGTAGATGGGGTTAAAGGGAACAGGGAATGGGATGGAAGCGAGGTTTGTTGCTAGGCCCTGGGCCATTGTTGTGTTGTTCGCTGCAGAGATAACTAGTTTGGAAGGGGTAGGGTAAGTGAAAGAAAGGGGAAGAAGAGGAGGGCGCGTAGTCGCGTTCAAAACTAGGTTCACTTCGGATCCGGGAAAAATTCACATTTTAGGAATAACCCTTTTTAACCGGTTCCTGCTTGACACCCGAGTGAATTTTAAATCAGCTATCATTTCCCAAAATACATGTTTGTTGTTTAATAGTGGTATTTTATTAGAATCTGATAAATTAAAATTAGTCCTGCGGGAAAATACAGACGTAGAAGGACTGAAAATAACCAATTTTAATAACTTTGTAACTCATAGATAAATATTTTAGGGCTGGAGATTACTTTGTATGAGCGTATAGCCCAAACGGGTAATAAGACGTGGTGCTAAAAAAAAAGAAGAATGATTTTTGTTTTGTTTTTAAGATTTACGGCGCATGTTAAAAACTTTAGTGTATGTTTTACCGGTTGCTCTCTATGGGTGTGAAACATAGTGTCTTGCCCTACATGACGAAAACCAATTTTGGGGTTTCTAAAACAAGTTGATAAAGACAAAAATTTGGTCCTAAAATAGATGAAGATACTGGGGAGTGGAGGAGGTTACGTGATGATGAACTACATACCCTGTAGTCATCACAAGATATTGCTAGGATAATAAAATCTCGTTGATTACGGTGGGCAGGACACTCAGTGCGATTGGAAGAATCTCGAACCATATTCATGGTATTGACTGGTAGGTCTAAACCGTATGTGAAGAGACCATTGGTAATACCTAGAAGCATAAATGGGGATAACATTAGAATGGAGGTGAAAAGCATAGGGGGTGCTGGGGTGGACTGGATAGAACTAGCGTAAGGTAGATAGATAGGTGTAAATGAGCTTTCTAGTTCCTAATACCCTAAAGTAAGTATATTTTACTAGAATTGATAACCGCCTCGCCAAACACGTGAAATAAACGCAAATTTTTTCTAATTTGGTTTGCCAGAAATGAGGAGACAAGGTTTTGAATCTCAGGGGGATGTAATAAGGTCTCAAGAGGGGTTTACCCTAAAAATTTGTACACACTCTCTACGAGTACCCCTGCAGTATTCCATAATGGTACAGTTGTTAAACAATAGGGTCATTGTGTTTACTATCAAGTTAGGAATGTTAAATTTCAGAATAAATGAATTGTTCATGCAGGTATATTTTCTTATCTTGATCATGCCCATTGCATTAGTGCAATTAACGTTATTATAACCTGCAAGAGTGTTATGACATTGAGAGAAAATAAACAACTAGGAATAATTGAAAAAAACCATTCAATTTGCTATTTGTCACTCTCCTGCCAGATCAATCTTAGGACCATGTGGACTGGTTCCGACGCAGATTTCAAACATAAAAATTAGTGATATTAGTTTTTATTGTAAATTATGCTTTGAGGTCCTAAATGTATCTCGATTATTAGTGCTGAGTACATATTGATTATTGAGTGCTTAAATTTAATTCTAATTTACTTTCTAGTAATTTTTAACTGGTACTTTTTTTAATAATGTCTTTGAACCTTTATTGAAACCTCATGGAAACATTGGGATTTTTGTTCATTGTCAATAAAGCAGGGTTTGTAAAGTAAAATTTAAAGGTTATGCATTCATATTTACATAGAAAGAAAGAATATTATACTATTTAAAAACATATTCGAAATCCTAACATCCTTTTCCCTTGCAAACCAGAATAGGTTGTTTTAACTTTGGAATCAAGGGTCCAATGATTTTAAAGCTTATAGGAAGGATTGCTTGGAAAATGCTACCTCTAAGTTAATGGATAGCCTCGGTGGTCTTGGGATAAGATGCCCACCTCAGGACCCGGTGTCTGTGGGTTCAAACCCAATTGAGGTTAACATATTTTTCTTGAGCGATAAAAATCCGAGGAAAACTTCCTTCCGAGGGGAAGCAAAGCCGTCGGTCTCATGTGATCGTGGCGTGTAAAAGAAACCTGGGAGGCATGTAAACATACATTTCCCGAAAAAAATTGTTAGGCCCTTTTTCGCTCTATCATAGACATTCAGTATTGAAGGCAACCTGGAACCACCACCATTTCTGATTTCCTCTGTTATATGAGACGTCTACCAGATGGCGCAGGTGTCGCTAACCAGATGACGTCCAGCTCCAGAGGAATAGAAATCACAATATTTAAACGTTTGGGTTGTTGATTTAAGAAAAAGATATGTAAAGGACTATGAATTGAAAATAAATAAATCGGTATAAAGAAAGTACGAAAACACTGTTTTGCTTCGATAATATTGTCTTTTTCAATAACAATAATGTTGTTTGGACGTAACGTTATACATCATATTGCATGCACTATTTATTTGTAAAATACATTTTAAATTAGTGTTTTTATTAAATCTAATATGAATTTAGAGCTAATCTGCTTCTGAAGCGAGTCATTATTCACTTAATATCGCTTAGACTAATGTGAGTTAATACTCTATTTGGTTAAATTCATCAAATATTGTTTTAGTTTAACCAATGATCATGCAATGAAATGTGTTAGTTTCGTTTGGGCTGATTGAATGGGTTCCTAGTGGCTCTGTCTCAAACTCCGTGTATTGACTTATATTTTTGTGCTTTTAGAAACTATTTTTAGTTTCCTTCCCCGCAGATGTGGGAACACCACTTTCATAATCTACATTCCTCATTTCTATTATATTATTATAAATATGTGGATAGACTGAATGGGTAGTAAGACGTAGAGAGTGGTAAGGTGAAGTTTGGTGAACATTTTTAACATATAGGTTCGTTATTTATTAAAACTTTATAAAGTCTACTTTGTGTTCTTAATTCTCCTACTAATTTCTATATTTAGGTCTTGACCTGGTTTTCATTCTCAGGTCTTGAATTGTTCAAAAATTAGCTATGAGAGGATTTCTAAATTCAGTATAAACACTTTTAAAACTTCAGGTTGCAATTTATAAATATTCCTTCTGTGTTCTGACTCTTACTTCCCATCATGAATATCCACCTATTTTCAACAATATGGCTCAGGATGAGGACTTTAGTGATATTTGCATGGAGGTAAAAAGGGAATTCGTTTTAAGAAGAAAAAAAACCTTCAGCTCAGCTGGAACTTATCCCCAACCCCCATGACTGATGCCTTTACCCACGTGTACAGCAGGCTGGATTAGTAAATGGAAGTTAAGGTTTTTACTTTAACTAAAATTATAATTATATTTGAAATGGTTCATTTTACGACTTTTGCTTTCTAAAATGTTAGGAACCATCAAGGGTAGCTGATGTGATTAATGATTGAGGTTGGGTGTAATCCCTACAGTCTACACAGCAGCTAGCTTAAATGTGTAATTGTTTTTCTTTCCTCCCTCTAAGGGAATATTGATAGTTTATATATTTTTTCTTAACTTTCTCAACATAATCATGCCAATATGTTTAAAGTTATTCATTGCGTGCGTTCCAGCTTCCAAATCTCTTTAAATAATATACCTATTTATATATTTTATATTAAATCCTTAGTAGTAGCCGAACGTTATAGCCTGTTAGCTAATTATTATTATTAACACCGCGTCTTACTACCCATTCGGGTTATACGCACTTACGCAATGTGTAATGGTAGGGTGATTGTGAGATGAAATGAAGGACCTACAGTTTAACGTGGAATCCGAACCACGGTGGAGGCCTGGCATTCCTCACATTCACAAGATGTCTTGTCGGAGGTGAAGGAAGGGTCTATGTTAGCTAACACTGTAATTAATAACTACTGATTTATAGTCCAAAGTTTGAATATAGCCCATAACACCGATTGTGTTTTTCACAATTCTTAAATAACAAATCATAATGTAATCTTAATAGTATAAAAAGTTGTATGAAAATATTTTAATAGTGTTATAAGGAACGATTAATATTATTTTTAATAGAACTCAATTTTTAGTAAGGTTGCACAAATTGTTTTAATTCAGCATAAAAACATAGATATATGATGCGATATAATAATAATAATTTAGGCACTATAATTTGATTCATTTATATGAAAAGATTGGTAATAATAATTACAAGCTATTATCTTATAATGACAAATATAGTACAGTCATTGAAATTATAACAAACATCTAAAAAGTTTAATACATATTAAGAATTGTGGACTTTTGAGTCAAATTGTATTAAAACCATGTAATGATAGGTTGATATAATTATGCGTATATTACATTTCTTGTATTATATTTGGAATCAAACAGAATTAATTGTGAGAATTTTGAAGATATCTAGAATGAAAGAAGATATGTAAAAGTTTAATTTCTTCCTTATCTGTAATTCCCTGTTTCTTGGATACTGCTGCAATCCCGGCATCGTTTTTAGCGCTCGACATGTTTCGATGCTACGACGGCATCGTCCTCAGGTCTTATGAAAAAAAGAAAACACACCAAATGAAATTATTGTTGAAACACACCGCATTAGCCAATGTGGTATAACCTGTAAATTTAATTAAGGTTAATAAGGTGTAATATAAAGAGTTGCTAATAATGAAATAGCATATTTACCAGGGTTAAAAATTATGTAGTTGAGTGTTCTATGTTGTTTGAGAAAGGAAACTTAGTTGAGTTTAAAATTAACTTTTATATATAATATAAAGTGAGAATAAATCATTCTAGAAGGATTTCACTACAAGTCAAATATATTATATATATAGGTTGAGATTGTGTACTAAGTTATTATGGGATGAGATGGTAGATAGATAGCTCTGGAATTTATTATAATAATAGTGCTGTAAGGATTAGAAAAATATAATGACAAAAGGAAATGAATAAAGGGTGCAAGTCTTCTTGACACTGGGCCGAGCAGGTAATTTACTACTATTGAAGAATGGGTGAGTGAAGGTAGGGCAAGGTTTTTATTTTTATTTTGGTATGTTGGGAAGTTTTTCTGAAGGTATTGATAAGTATCTGATTCCCAAAATTTGTGTTTGTGTAGTACTTTATTGTTATTCAGTAAATCAGTTTGAATAAAGATATTTTCAGCTGTGTTCATAGTTTGCCTTTTGAGGTGTTATAAATTAATTTCATACTATCTTTAATTGGGATCGGTTGATGTCCGGACAGTTAGAGGTGCTCAAAAATTCTGATTTGTTTCTGTAATATTTAAAATCATTCATGTGCTCAAAAAACCTGGTTAAAGTTTGACACCCAGATTTTACTATATGCTATTACATTCACAGGAGAGTTGATAGATGCCACTTTTCTCATATCAGTTGGTTTGGTTAAAGTTGGAGTTGTTGATGTATTTTTTAATGTTGTTATTAGTGCTGAAGGATAACTTTAATTAATGTTTTTTGAGAATGTTTGTAATTCTGTTAATTTCTTTTCTAGTTTAGTGTAATTTGATCTATATTCATTGCCTTATTTATCATTCTCTTTTTCTAATCCTTACAGCACAATTATTCTAATAAACTCCAACGCTATCTATCTACCATCTCATCCCATAATAACTTAATAAACAATCTCAACCTAAAAATATAGTATCTTTGACTTTGTAGTGAAATCCTTCAAGAATGATTTGTTTTCACTTTATATATAAATGTTAATTTAAACTCAACTAAGTTTCCTTTCTCAAACAACATGGAACACTCAACTACATAATTTTTAACCCTGGTAAATATGCTATTTCATTATTATCAACTCTTTATATTACACCTTATTAACCTTAATTAAATTTACAGGTTATATCACATTGGCTAGTGCGGTGTGTTTCAACAGTAATTTCATTTGGTGTGTTTTCTTTTTTTCATAAGACCTGAGGACGATGCCGTCGTAGCATCGAAACATGTCGAGCGCTAAAAACGATGCAGGGATTGCAGTATTATCCAAGAAACAGGGAATTACAGATAAGGAAGGAATTACATTTTTACATATCTTCTTTCATTCTAGATATCTTAAAAATTTTCACAATTAATTCTATTTGATTCCTGATATACTATATTATTATTATTAGAACCACGTCTTACTAACCGTTCGGGTTGTACGCACTTACGCTAATGTGCAATGGTAGGGTGATTGTGAGATGAAATGGAGGACCTACAGTTTAACATGGAATCCGAACCACGGTGGAGGCCTGGTATTCCCCACATTCACAAGTTGTGATTAATACACGTCTTGTCAGAGGGGTAGGAAGGGTTTGAAAATCAGATAAATCTGTCCCGGGATCGAGGATTGAACCCCAGCCGCCAGGACAGAAGTCTGACACCTTACCCCTAGACCACCAGGTAACCACCCAAATGTAATACAAGTCACTTAATTTTGACATGTTTACATCATCCTATCATTACATGGTTTTAATGCAATTTGACTCAAAAGTCCACAATTTTTAAATATGTATTAAACTTTTTAGATGTTTGTTAAAATTTCATCAATTGTATCATATCTCTCATTATAAGATATAATAGCTTGTAATTATTATTAATAATCTTTTCATATATAAATCAAATTATAATGCCTATATTATTATTATTATTATATCACATAATATGTCTATGAGTTTATACTTAACTAAGCAATTTGTATAACTTTTCTAAAAATTGAATTATATTACAAATAGAAGTAAAAAAAAGTAATTTATTGAAATAAATAACACTAGCAACAGTGTTTTCCAAAAACAAGCTTGTATCACTAGGTACTAAAATTATTTTTAAAATGAAGCTCGTCTTAGAATACCTGACATTAATACATTACAATACAAATATAGGTTTTTAAACTTCTGAGATCTTGGAACCACTAAATTGGTGTCCTACTACATTTGTTCTTCGACTATCCAACCTACATTAGACCTTATTTAGTGTAAGGGTATCCATACTTAGCGCAAGTTGGGATGTATAAAGGAGGAAATCCAAGGAGCTCACCACAGACAGGATTAACAAGTGGGGAGGGTTTTGGTTTGGGGTAGAACGTTTGGGGGTTGAGGGTTAAGGAGTGAAGAGAATAGCTACAAGTTTGTGTTGGGTTACAGAGATGTATAATTACATTGAAACTCTAGTTCTTTTTCAGTACAAGTCAGGATTTTCTCTCAGTTTTATTCCATGATAGATTCTCTTGAATTTCTTAGTATGTTAATGATTCGTCAAATCAACTTATGATTTACGATTCTACTGGATACAACATATTTATCTATTCACACCTAATCTATAAATACTTGCAACACTATTTGACATTCTGAATATGTACGGCACTTACGTGACGCAACTATTTCTAGGATATATATTTCAAAATTCGTTTAAATTTTGTAATACCTTTATGGCCTCATTCCTATTTGACTTTATATATATATATATATATATATATATATATGCGGTATTTCAAAATTCATTCTTAGCTGGTAGTTTCTACCTACCTTTTTAAACTTTTCATAACCCCTTTATGGCCCCATTCCTATTTGACTCAAGTGAGATTTGTATTAATTACCAATTACCAGTTTTTGAAGTACAATTTAGAGGTAATGCGTCCGTATTTATATGGAGGAAAATTATTTGACTTCGGCTCCAGATATAGCCGTAACAGGAAACGTATTTCCATTATTAAATTAAATTTAATCGAAAAATTGTAACAAAAATTGAACCCATGCCGAACATATTAAAATACAAAAGCCATGTCGACATAATATTCAGCCGTATCATTACATTATTATCTAGATAAACACCAACTAGATTTCAATGACTGTTTTTGGATGTGGCAAAAAGAATTAATTATTTACTAGTATTGATTATTTGCATGCAATAGCAATACAATTTTAACAGTTATATGTGTTTTTATACTTTTACTCATGTGAGAACCTGCACCCATATATTGGATGGACTTCAAAAGAAACAATAATTTTTTTGTAATGTGATCGTAGTTTGAACCGTCCTGCACACGAGCAAGCCATATAAAAACTGTTATAAAATGTGGACGTTCAACATCCAACTGCCAACATAGCTGCTGGTTGCTTTAGTAAAGTATATACACAGATTATTTTAGTGAGAATATTATTGGATATGGCTTAGTATTAATTATTTTCACTAGACTTTAAAATTAAGTGAACTATTTTTGATTTATATGAGCTGTAATTTTTTTTATATTAAAACTAATGATAGTAAATTTGTGGTGAATTCATTATATTTATATAATTATATTTCGTAGTATATTATTGTTCTGCCCTAAAAGTAAGCATTTATTGGTAAGAAGTTTGATTAAATTTAGAGTTTATAATTTTGATTTAGTTTTATATAGCAATACATACAATCCCAAACAAAGCAAGGTCAATATTTTGTCTATTTACAATATTATAAGTGAATCCAAGTTACATTATTACATAAATATTTAGGTTAAAAGAGCACCACAGTTCACCAAAGAACCTAAAATCTAAATTAAATAATATGTTAATACAGAAAAATGTTCTTAATATTAAAATCAATGATTCCCAAAGTTTCAGTCGTAGGTAGGCACTCGTTTTCCCATTCATTTTTAGCTATCTAATCAATACGCCTTTAAGATGGTTTTAATTTATTTAATTGTCAATATATAATTTCAATTTTATAACCATTAATAAATTTTTCAATTCTATTTATTTGTGAAATGTTGAGCTTCCCATTTCTTAGAATCAATTTTCAAATTTCCATCATTTTATTATATAAGGTGATCCTCATACCTGCTCGCAAATATTTCACTTCTTTAGTAAACCATGAAGTGTTTTATATCCATAAGTTTTTGAAATTCTTAGTCCCCATATTTTACAGTTCTTAATTTTATCAATAAAAAAATGTCATTCTTTTGTATTTATCTGGAGTAGTCATATCTTTTTGTTTAGTTTTAATTTTCTACTACACCAGCAAGCTTGTTTTTGTAAATGTTTTGGAAATTTCAGTCTCACGTTGTCCCACTACATGAATATAAATAGTTCAATTCTATACCATACCCGTAAAAGTGTTTATATTAGTTTTGTAAATTAAGGAGGACCCAAACATACATTTTGAAATTTAACAATGTTTAACTCTTTGAAGGCTGGGGGTGTGAGTGTCTTCCAACTCCTTGAAAACTTTTAATCTTCCATAACAATGAAAAATAAGTTTTCATATACATTTGGAAATTTTAAAGCCCCTACTACCACCCACCAATAAGAAATCTCAAATATTTCAGACGTTTTGGATGATTTAGATCTATTACTGCACATTCTTGGCATATTTTAATGGTCTATAACACTTAAAACTATTTTAATGTGTATACACCATTATTTTCTGATATTTTTGAATCTCAAATTTTTAGCCTAGAATGGTTATTTGAAGCAGGCCTTATCGTGAGTGGTACACCTAATTTCATTTTTATACCAAACATTTAAGAAGTTGTTTCTGTTAAATTTTTTCTTGAAATGTTGAGCAATTGCCACCTATTCCCACTTATAAACGTCAAATTTGAGAACCCATTTGTATATCTGGAGTGGTTCTTATACCTGCCTGCCAGGTCTCGATTTTCTACCCTATCTAAGAAATTATTGATAGATATAAAATCTCCATTTCCTGAAGCCCCATTCTTAAACCATTCCATGTTTATATTATAATGGTTATATGGGGCAAACATTATACCTTCCTGCCAAATTTCAGCTCTTCAGATAATGAAGAGGCTTATCTTTTTATACACACACACACACACACACTTACTTTATGCGCTATACATCTAGAATATACAATTTATTGAAATTTAATATTTTCAAGCCCACCCTTTGCAAGCTTGATTAAAAGGTACAATTATTTATTAAGAATAGGCCTAGACATGTAGCTAGCTTATATTTTACAATTTTGTGAGAACATTATTATTATTATTATTTCAGCGTCTTACTACCCGTTCGGTTTATACGCACTTACGCTATTGTGTAATGGTAGGGTAATTGTGAGATGAAATGGAGGACCTACAGTTTAACGTGGAATCCGAACCACGGTGGAGGCCTGGCAAACGGTGGAGGCCTGGCATTCCCCACATTCACAAGATGTATTGTCAAAGGTGAAGGAAGGGTTTGATAATCAGATAAATCTGTACCAGGACAGAACATTGAACCCTGGACCCCCAATACAAAAGTCCAACACCTTAGCCCTATACCGTCTGGTCACTGAGAACATTATTACTATATACACTATTAATAATATAATAAACTTTTAAATATGAAATATTTATATAATAAAGAAAATATGTTACTTAATGTTAATAAATATGTGTTAAACTCTAAGGTTATTTAGAGAAAAGCCTAAACACTTTTACACTCATAAAATCATTTTAAAATTTTAGCCTGATAGAATTCTCGGTTTATTTTTTCTTTAATGATTCTTAGTGTTATTCATAATTTTATTTCAATACAAGCGACTTAGGTGGTCACATGGTTTGAAACCTAGCTCTCGCAATACACTGGATTGGGAAAGAAGGAATATCGGAGTTTTGAATCCTGGTCGGGTGTACTGAAAATACTTTTCCCTAAATGAATTTCCCATTTCCCTTCACGAATCTGATTGTACATTTATTCTATATTTCACCTTCCTCATCCCCACAATATTAACACAGTTAATGTAACGTGTGTGTAACCAAAATGGGTAGCAAGACACACTTATAAAAGATGGATGGAAATTTTGATGGGAATATTGTACCGATACTTATCATTCGTAGATTATAAGCGAGTGTAAGTATCGATACCGTTCTTTAGATACCACATCCCTTATTAACTACCTATCTCACTACCTGAGAGTACAGGTATAAACCCAACCCTCTCTTCAAATTATAGTTAGGCCTATTGACATCACATGAGAATTAAGATTCTCGTTTTATTCCAGGAATCTAGTAGTTGAAATAATATAGTAGGGTTATAGGGTTGAATGGGTGACCTGGCGGTCTAGGGGTAAGGTGTCAGACTTCTGTGCTGGTGGCCGGGGTTCAATCCTCGGTCCCGGCACAGATTTATCTGATTACCAAACCCTTCCTTCACCTCTGACAAGACTTCTTGTGAATGTGGGGAATGCCAGGCCTCCCCCGTGGTTCGGATTCCACGTTAAACTGTAGGTCCTCCATTTCATTTCATAATCACCCTACCATTACACATTAGCGTAAGTGCGTATAACCCGAACGGGTAGTAAGACGCGGTGCTAATAATAATAATAATAATAATATTATAGGGTTGAAAAAAAATTACATTATTTATATCTTTTGTGAGAAAGCGAATCTATCATGTTATTCATTTTACACATTTGATTTCTATAAGGTATAGCACATAATGTATTAAATGTGATCAGATACATACAGGCATTATAAAATAGCTTTTAGTGCCTACATCGGTGGTCATGGAGTTCAATATGTGTATCTCACTGAATTGCCGGTGATGATGCTGTTAGGGTTCCAATTACTGCCAGGTCCCATTAAAGAGTTTGCTTCACATATTTTGACAATATTCTTTCACGCAATTGCAGGCACACACATCTATAAGATATACCTCCCACAATCCTATTCCATTAGTGTGAATATTCAAGGTGCCCAGATGGCAATTGAAACAAATCACCATAAAATATCACGGTACACCGAGATTGAGCCGAAGTTTAAAAAGCACCATTTGGCCAAATACGAATGGCAAAAAATATGTAAGTAACTTTTGGTACACAACGTCTGACTAGCCGTTTGGGGTATTGGAACGTTTCCACTAATGGAGCAGGATTTAAGAAGGTAGAATACAGGAACTGTGACCACAGTTACGTGGAGAGAGAGTGGAAAACTATTTAGGAAACTCAACCCTTAATATATCAGACCAAAATTTGAATCCTGACCCTACCATCAGCAGCAATTAAGTATATTTTTAAAGTAGTGCCTTATATGATGCAGCCACCAATGTGGGTATACAACCTATTAAAAGCAACAATTTCATCTTATCTCATACAAATAAAAGTATCTGAAAAGAGCAGGAAACATAAAACACATTTAATATTCTTATCGCTATAGCACCAACAATTTTTCTTGGCCTGTTTACAGCTTGTAGTGTAGCTAGTGGGAGCTTTGCCAATCTCTGAGGGACAAATTTCCCCCTCAACATTAGCATGCAGTGCGTGGGTTTAAACCCCCTAGCGTCGCCCGGGCTGCTTTTGCAGCTTTCATTAGTTAACTTTAGGGCCTCAATATGTTGACCTGGGAACGTAATTAAAAAGCAGAGCTAAATAGCGTGGTATTAATTATAAATACTAATCTCTTATAATTATAACATTGTGTTCTAATCGTTCACAGTTTTAAGGGCTTATGCTTACCCTTCTAGAAACTCAGTTAATTAGCACATGACTTAGATTACTGTGATATAACGTGCCTCGGTGGTGTAGTTGGCTAACGCATCAGTCGTGTTAAGCTCGACTACTGAGGACGTGTAGATCGATGTTCGAATCTCGGTCAGGTGAACTTTTTTTTCCTAAATGGTTTTCTACTCTCCCTCCACGCAAATGCGGGTTCACTTCCTCTAATTCAACCTTCCTAATCCATTAGCGTGATTAGTACTTAAAAGGTATAACCTGAACGGGTAGTAAGACGCGGTGCTAAATAATAATAATTAAAAACTGTGATGTATTCGAATAAAGAACTGGTGTTTCAGTATTAATATGACTGAGTGGTAACTGAAACTTTGACCTACACGTGCCCCGCAACCCCGTCTGTATTGATAAAAATATCAGGAGAGTTTTTGGCTTTCACCTTTAAAATAAAATTCCCTATAGCACTGTTAATTTGAACTTTCTTCGTCAGCCTCAAACACATATTTTCGATTTCTCTTATATTTTCTCTTATATTCAAAAGGGTGATTAGATTTAGGTTAACACAATGCATATTATATTTTTTATATATATTTGCTTATACATAATAATACTTATTGTTATTATTTATTAATTTTTACAAATTAAATGATGATAATAATAATTATTATTATTATAATTATTATCATCAATTAATTTGTAAAATTACTTGGATTACTTAAGAATAATATTATTGCATTATCACATGATTGAAAATAGTTTAAGAGATAACAATAAAATGGAAAACATATTATATAAAGATAATCTTAAGTAAAATAAATAAATAACAAAATGTATAAAATTAGTTAAGTAATAAAAATTAGTAATAGTGATGTTCCTTAAATAATGATAATAATAATAAAAATAATAATATTAATACACGTTATTGATCTTGTTTATGTAAGTAATAAATCTAGTTCTTGTATATCTCCAACTTATTAATTTCACTACTATATAGTAAAAAAGAAATATAAACAAAAATTATACGTTGGCAATGAAAGTTGTGCTACTTTTTCCCTTAAACTTTAAATCTAATAGCCTACTAAAGTTTGTGAATAAGTTTTTGTAGTTTAATGATGGTGAAACTTTAAAACAAATTCATTACCTTCTTTTAATTCGTTTGAATTTATTAAAACAAGGTTCGGATATGAAATCTTGAAACACAAACCCTTATTTTAATTGAAACTCTAAAATGGTATTTCTCTTCGACCAGATTTGTAAAACGACGGTTTGTTTATTAACGTAGACAATTATGTGGGGCTACTAGTATTTATAGTTTTAGTTTTATTTAACCACATATAATTTTTTAAATTGAAAATAATTGCTCTTTATCGAATTAAGTTTGAATTATGAATAATAATTTATCAGTTAGATTAGATTCAATATTTCAACCAAATATTTGTAAACTTATATATATATGGGGTTATATTGATTATATTTACGCTATCAAGCTAGGAATAAAAGATAGAATTCAGAAAGAATGTACCCAAATTTGAGGTAAGGATAGGAAACACCCACCCTCATTTTATTCGGTCAGAATTCCTGACCTGAACTCCCACTCATCAGTAAAAGGTGTGAATCATAGTAATGGTCCGATTAAGTCAACGTCGGCATAAATGCTATCAGCTGATTAACTTCTATAGAGAGCGTTAAGGGGCGTTACTGTTATGATTTAGTTTCTTAATAAACAAATTTAACCTATAGTATTAATCTAAGGACAAGTAATGGGCTACTTGGAAATCATTAAAGTGTGGCGCTGGAGAAGACTTGAGAAGATCAGGTGGACAAACAAGGTGACAAATGAAGAATTTTTAACAAGATTGGGTGAGAAGAAAACCATTGTGGATGTGATTCTTAGGTCTAACTGGATAGGAAAAATCTTTAGGAGGATCTGTCTTCCACACAACTTCATAGAAGAATAGGTTGAGGGAAAGAGTATCTTAGGAAGAATGGAGATTCAAATATTGTATGACTTGAAGAAAATAAGAAAATTCTGGGAGCTGGAGGAGTACAGGGGTGCATTGGTGGTCTAAATTCACTGTGAATAGGAATGGGCCTGTCGTAAGACAGAACACTTAATAATAATATTAGGTAATATTTCATTTATTTTAATCGGTGTAATGCAGAGAATATAGTAGAATATGATTGTTAGAATATATTTGTTATTATTAATAAAATAATGGTAATTTTATTCTATCATACGCCCATATATATATATATACATATATATATATATAATTTGTTAGATATAAAATACAAATACAAGTACTTCAAGTCTTACTACTCCAATCTATCTATCTACATAATTTCACTAATTAGATAGGAATGAGGAAGGTAATACATCTTTGAATAAATTTTACACACATTTGCGTGAAAGGATATTTGGAAACCATTTAGAAAAAGCCAACACAATACACCTGAGAGGGATATAAATACATAGTTCTCCTCACCAGGTAATCAAAAATGTCAAGACTATTATCTTTGTCCACGTATCTTCGATGTGGGTGATTGGCTAGAAACTTATTTTTTAAACTAAATTTAAGCTTATAAAATATGAAGATAAATATTATATGAATAAATACACATTCACCTTAAGAGAAAATCACAACAAAATTGGGGTAAGAGCGAGTGGAAAAACTCCCACAGGTAAATATTTTCTTGTTTTATTTTCTATCTCTGAACTCAATCCAAGTGTTATTAGCACCCATGAATGCATCTATAGGTTAACTAAACGCTATTCTCACATCACTGGTTCTAAAAACACGTGAATATTAAACGATTCGGTTCCTTTGAAATTAAAACCGATAAAGATCAAGAGCTTGTTGGGCAGAGCTTGGAAGGTAAAATAGCTCCTTCGCAATATTGTAAACAGTTCTAAGCAATACCATATATTCCTCCCCTCAATACCATTTTATAACCCCTATGCTTTTATTAAATCATACTTTACATTTGTTTTTTCAAGAAAATTTTATTCATTGCTAACGTTAGAGTGTAATTACCATACTATATTATATTAGTTGTGAAAAATTAGATACAATTCAGATCCCAACACATTTTATCCAGTTATTACAAAGAAAGAAACAAATGGTTTTATTGTTACGGCTATTAACTAAATTAATATGTTAACTATGGCATTTGATATATTTTTTAAAATTCAATCTAATGGGCGTGTGGTCTAAATTTCCAGTCTATTACGAGAGTGACGCCTTAAATCATTCAATCACAGGAGTGGGTCATTTAATTTTTTTTCTCTAAATATCGTTATAAAGATGATATCTTATATATTAGTCCTAGCTTCACAGTTTAACGGACTACATTAAATAATATCAGAGTCGCTAGCAAGAAGACATTTATACGTGATAAGTGGGTGGACACAGTTTAAAAATATGGCCACCACCATCTCACCAGACTCCGTGTCAAACCCACAGCCCCATTAACTAAATCCAATTTTTTTTTTTAACTTTATCATATTTTTCATACCTATGAATTTCAATGGTCGATTACATCATTACAATAATGGGCTAGCACACTTCCCCCCTTTCCCCCCCTTCCTGAAGCCTTACTCCCTCCCTATTAAAAGATTTCACACCTCCCTGTCTGACGACCTCACCCCCCCCCCTCCTGTCTTTCCCCATAAGGCCCCAAACCCCACTCTCTCACTTAAGTATCAAGTAGGAGATGATGAAGAGCATGTCTTTCATAAGGGGCAGTCTCGCTCTGTAGCCACTGACACTGCCTTATTGGGATCACCCATCATTTAGACAGTGGAACAACTGCCAATATGTTTGTATTAGGTGTCTTACTACCCATCCAGGCCTTACCCGTTTTAATTGAACTAATGAGTTAGGAATTAGTAAGGTAGAATTTAGAATATTCGCACCAAAATTTTCATGAAGGAACCAAAAATATCCTCAGTACATTCAGCTTAGATTCTAACCCAAACATCAACGACACCTTCAAACTAGACTAGACGAGCTTGACGTATAATCTACTTACCCACCGATGCGTGTGCGCCCACGAATGACAATGTGTTTAAAAATGTAGTTATAGCTTAAATTAGTTATTGATTGAATTCTGAAATTGAGAAGGCCAACCACTACTCCTTTTAAATTACGCGTTTCTGGACTATCGATCAACATGAACACGACAAACTCTTTTACCTTTTGCTGGTGACGCTGATAGTGTTTACTTACTTATGTGGGTAAATCTGATATCGTTTACATTTGCGAGGGAGGAGCGGAGAGGACTTGCCCTTCCCAAGAATTCTGTTTACAAAATAGTTTACCCATACATTGAGAGTGGGGTCAACGTCAACTGATAAACAAACAAAGGCCTTTGAATATAACCCTATACAAACATGACCTAGTTTATAGACCATATTATACGGTCGACCAACTTGTTAGGTATATTACAGAATTTTCAAGCGTTATTTCGACGATAACAGTTATTTTTATCATCTCTTTAGCAATGTATATCTTATGGATACTTTCTGTAGCAATCTAACACATCATTGCATGACTTAAAAACTAACTTAATTTAATTAAAGAAGCAAAACACTGTCTCCCATCCATAAACTTTTCATTTTAAATAGGGTAAAAACAAAAATAATAAAATCCAAAATCACCTTACACAAAATATATTAGATTAGTAGGTGCCCCTCCGTAGAAGCGGCTGCAGTTTGAAACTTCCTCAGTGCAGCATCAATCGCATGTTGGCATGTTCTATTGTTTCTCGAAGGGGAGAACGAGAGAAAATTCCATCACGTAACGACCAAAATCGTTACACCACCACGTTGCTCAGTCTAATAGAGGCGGATTGTCGTATTTCGCGAAGGTTTCTGGAACAAAGGAACAAAACATATTTTTAATAGTAAGTAATTAATAGTTGTGAACCAAATACGTGTTTTAAGTGTTATGTGGGTAGGGGGTCGGGGGGGACACTACTCTAATACTCTATGGGGGGGCTTGGAGAGAGCTTCCCACTGATCACTGTTTACACGGCTCGCTTATCCAAGAAGGCCTTCAGGACGTTGGTGGCATCCGCAAGGGTCCCAAGCCTCTGGATAAGAGGATTGGTGGCACCGGGAAGTATATCATAGAGGGACTACGCAAGTTTCTGGAAGTGGTCATTGGTGGTGGGCATCTCCAAGTACCGGTGCAGAGCCACGTTGCGAACGTACAGAGAGGCGTTTTATTACGCGCGCCAGTCAAGACCGATTGCTCTCTTGTAGTGATATGTTTTCATTCAAGTGAGTGAGAACCATCATTTATTAACCCTATTTGCAGCTATATGACACTGAGTACTTCCAATTTTTAGAGTAAGACACTAATGCTGGGCTTGCTAAACCTAATAAGGAGGAAAGATTCATTAACTATTTCTACTAACATTTAATCTTTCGTCAAAAGTAAACAATACTTGGAAATCACTCATGTTGAGATCATTTTATAAGAAACGAGTTTATGTGACTGCGTCTAGACTGCTTTCAGAACAGCATGGCTATTGTGGCTGCAGTCGTTATAGGCTGTTTCCTGTTGGGAAATAACTTCAAGACCTAGCATTATTATCAGTCCCTTTAGGTGGACACAATATGGAGTTCATATATGGTGGCAACCTCTAAATAAATAGGCCTACACATATTAATTATAGCCGTCGATATGATACTAAAGAGTGCAAAATAAATAGACATGAGTTAATAAATATACATCTGGGTTTATTGCATGGAGCACCAGCAACACTAGGTTAAATATAAAAGGCACTTCTTTGATTCTGAATAACAGGGGTTAGGATGAGGGGGGATGGAGGGCAGGATAGTATAGTAGAAGATAAGCGTAATTGCAGCCATCTAGAGTTTTACGAGGTAATACGGGTGTGGATAGTTTTCTTGTCTAGTCTCTTCGGGTTCTCCCTAGAGTCTTCTTTGTAAACGATCACCAACACTGTAGGGGGATGGAAGCCTCATTTTAAATTGTCGAGACTTCGGCTCCCTTCCCTGAAAGGTGTGATGTGTTTCACTTGGGTTTCTGGAGTAAAGGTTCTTCGTATGAGTGTAAACAGGAGGATTGTGGGAATTTAGTTATTCACTTTTTCAAATATAAGAAATGTACGCACGATATTATAATATTGAAAATAAGCCATCTCGTGTAGCACGTGGACTAAATCGTTAACTAAGTATGATCTGATTTTCTGATTCTCGAATTCCGGCTGGTTGTATAAAGTTTTGTTTTTATAAATGGTTATATCCCTCCACATGAAAGTGAAGTTCCTTTAAATTCTACTCTAATCCTACCTCATTATTATAAATATACGATCAGCTTGGATGGGTAGTAAGACACGGGGAACAAATTGTTTTTGACATTACATATCTATTATGAATGTCAAAACATACCCCTGCTTTTCTAAATAAATATTATTTTAACTTTCTTGGGGCTAACAAGAGAGAGGAAGTATTGTGATCGTTTTTGAAATAAAATTTGAGATTTGGATGTATGTAGACGTTTCATGAGTTCTTGTACTTGAAAAAGTAGTGAAAGTATTGACCACTCAAAGCTATCTGTACACAGTCCACGACGACTCGTAACTGACAGTACGCTGCCATGCACTTAGTATTATTAAAGCATATACTTTCACCAGTTACTATTCTTTGACTCAATACACCAACAATTAATTCCGTATCCAGGTTGTAATTTTTCACTAAGTTTAATTTTTCTGTGCTATCAGGATTAATCCTGTGGAATACACATGAATTAATAATAATAGGGAAAAGTTAGACCATAATCTTGATAGGAAGCCCACTTTCGGCCACCAAGATTGATTGAAAGCCACCTAACTCTGGCATTCTAAAAATATGTCTTGGGTCTATTTGGTTTATCTGTTTTAATAAAAGTTTAATGTTGACTTTATATATGTATTTAGATATGTGCAGATAATGTTAAGTACTTCCCAATAAAATATAAATCTAATATTTAGTGAAATTGTGGAAGAACCACTCAAGAGGTATGAAAAAGTTTCAAACTGGAAAAATTGATAAATAGAAATTATGAAAAATAACATTTTGATTTATTAAACAATTTTAATTTGTCGATACGATATTTAAATTAAGAAAGCAGAGATAAACTAGAATAGAAACTCCAAAGTCAAATCCAAAGATAGATTGGTGATTTAAATTACAATAATTTATTTTCGTACTTTTTTTTTGTCGTTTTGTATTCATATAAGTATAAGTTCATATAAGTTTATTTGACAAGTAAAAATTACAGAGGTGACGAGTAATATCCTGCTTAATTTAATATTACATTTGTATACCTATTTATTTAGACAAATCAATGACGTGTTATTAAAAAAAATTGAAAATGAAAGACTGTAGGAGGATAAATATTTAATTGTCACTAGAGAGAACCTCCACATCACCTTCCATTAATAATCCAAATTTCCAAGTTATGTCTGACATTAACAAGGAAGAAATATTTTTAAGCTGAGTTTATTTAGCTACGAAAATAAATGAGAAGGTATTTAGTATATTTGAATGAATTAATTGTTCATTTTTAAATTAGCGTGAACTCAGTCTACTGGAAGGATGAGCGGAAAAAACGCAACTGTATAATGTTTAATAAGTTTAACACCCTCTTAAATACCGTAGCACAAGTTAAACTTTAAAATAGTCAGTATAATAATTATTAATAATGCTCCTTGGTTAATCAAATACCAAACAGGTCCTATGTAATGGGACTGCCTAGCAATGACAAAATTAGACCAAAAGCTCTAATCCGTGTGACAATATTAACAGATTTATCTCAAATTTATATATGATACTTATCGACAGTTAATTTGGCACCTATAGACTCTGGCATCCCTTTTATTTTAAGATGAACATACTTCCCAGTTAAACTGGTGCTATCAATTACTATTAATAAGTTAAAGGGACAAACATTGGACATGGTTGATATCTCTCTTCCCAAGCCGGTTTTAAGCCATGCCCAATTGTAAGTGGCCTTTTCGTAAACAAATTATTATTAATTTAATAAAAATATAATTAATTTAGTTAACTCACAATTTATCCTCTGTAAAGACAAAAATATACTTTCCTACAAATAAAGTCAAACATTTCCTGAGATTATTAACTGAAGTTTAGGTTTTGTTAGGATAGTTAATACTATAATCAACCAGTCGTAGACAGGCCTAAACATTAATTAAGTATCATGCTAATCTAAAATTTAGCAAAATATTTATAAAACACAATTCTTATGAATTTCCATATAATTTATATCTACATTATTATTAACTGGCTAAGAAAATAAATATAAGTTTAATAATTTTGTTATCTGTCAATGTGACAACATGAGCATACGGTTTTAAAATAACGGGCTTCCCATGAAAATAAAACTGTATCTAGCTTAAATCTTGAGCATTAAATTGTGACGTTTGAATTTTGAAGTTATTTGGTTTAATACTAAGAGAAAAAATATTCGTAACACTTTTACCTTAGGTTCCACTATTATATTGATTTTAAAGTTATTAAAATATAACGTAGCAGACACTTTATAAATGATACACAGTCACGTTACCTAATCACTTCTATTAGGCCATAAATAAATGTTATTTTTTTATACCGTTAACAGTCTAAGGCAAAATCATATTTTATGATAATCTACTTCTTAAATTCTTTTGGAAAAAGTTACCAGCTATGTTTTTTTTAGTAACACGCAGTTTTGCAAGAACAGTGACATTGTTAACGATAATAAGGAAGGATATAAAATGTTAGAGGAAAGCAGAAAAGTTGGTGAGCAGCGAGGGTGTGGGGGGAAAAATAAGGGTGTTGATGTTGAGAATGGGGTGTGGCAGAGCACAGTTCACAAGGATGTGGTCATTGTATCTCTCCGTAGATATAAGAGTGTCTAGCATAAAAAAATTCTTAGATTAAAAGCAGTACAGATGATTTTTATATTTAATCATATTAATAGAAACTGAATTTGTGGACACGTGGGCTAGGGCGTCAACCTCATCAAGTTGACTTTGCCAGAGATAGGCCGGCTTAAGTTTTTGTATTGATGGGGTATAATTAAATTAATTCTTTTCTTTAATTATATATTACTACTCCTCCTCCAAAAATGCTGGTTTATTAACTCAAATTTTACCTTCCCTAACCTTACCCCATTAATGAAAATACTCGGTTCATGTAGAATAAAATCTTGAGAATGAGCTTTGAACAATTATTTAGTTCCATATTTTCATATTAAACATAATATAATAGTTAATGTGACTTATATAACTTTTTTTATAACTCTACAGTAATTCCTTAAATACCTAGTTATTGAATAATTTCCCCAAACAATCTTTTTCTTGCTTAAGGTATTTCTGGATTTTGATTATAATGATTCATCATAAAACTAGGTCAATAGAAACCCAATTCAATCAATGGTGGTATGTAAATTAATTTAATACTCAATAATTTGGTCTGATTGCCAAACCCTTCCTTCACCTCTGACAAGACATCTTGTGAATGTGGGGAATGCCAGGCCTCCACCGTGGTTCGGATCCCACGTTAAACTGTAGGTCCTCCATTTCATCTCACAATCACCCTAACATTACACATTAGCGTAAGTGCGTACAGCCCGAACGGGTAGTAAGACGCGGTGCTAATAATAATAATAATAATAATAATAATAATGATAATAATAATAATTTGGTCATTCCTTTCATTGCACAAATAAAATATATTTACTATTGCATTAAAGTGGGAGTACAGGGAAAGTGAAAGAAATTAAGTATTTTCACAACTTTTGCATCAATTTTTTTTTGTCAAAATAAATAAAATATTTGTTCATTATAAACACAGTTCAATTTTCTATACATGAAGATCTCAACGTTTCTTGAATATCTGTTAGTAATTAAATAATAGTTTTTCATCCTAGTTTGAAAAGTGTCTCATCTAGCTCCACCCTGTTCTTGACCGATATTCAACAACAGCTGATAACAATATGTGAAGAAAATTAAACTTTATAGTTGTAATGAAGCAGTATTTTATTTATTTTTGACAAAATAATTTGCTATAAAAACTGCTAAAATGCATTTTCTCACATCTCCTACACTCCCAACATATGTTTATTGTAATGTTTAGTATTTTCTGTGAAAAGTATCATTATTCAATCCCTCTAGTTAAAAAGTTTAAGCTAAGTTCTCTATTAAGATTTATATTTAATATAAGAGTGAAACGGTTAGGCTAGAAACAGTTTAAAAAGTAAAGATTATTCACATCTTACAAGTGGAAAACTTATAATTCGAATGGGAAATTAAAAAATTAAATCAGAGATTTACGGCGTGAGTATCACAACGGTTCAGAAGACATATTAGGCATCTGGAACTTTATTTTTTAATCACTATTCATTAAATTTATCACTTGGATTATTAGTGGCTCATATAATGGTGAGGCGATAGTGAAAATACTTAATAATTTATCTACATTAGTATAGAGATGAGATGGGAAAACCATATTTAAAAAATCATGTGTAGAAACTATTTCGAAACACCCTGGCGATATTATAAACTGGACCTTCCTGTCCCTAGAAAGTCATTATATTGTGATACTGATCCCTTGAACTGTATGACCACTGGAACAGATGTATGACACTTTTCTTATACGTAAACCTCATCTTACTATCCATTTGGGCACTTTGCATATTTCCACTTACGGGTTTGGGAATGAAAAAGGCATTATTTAAAAATAATTAATACAATTATTATTTGCGGAATTTGATTAAAAAATAATTTACAGAAACCTTGAGTACTTTCAACCAGGATTCCAACCCCACCCCTTATCGTTACAAGAAAACCATAGTATAGGAGTAGAATGCTTAAGCCTGGTTACTATTAACATGGTTGAGAGCAAGTTTGAATTATTATAATTTGCATTTAATTTCACTGTGGAAAATAAATGTAATATTTGAAATTATCAGTTCATAGTATAGAAAACAATGTTAGCAATATTTTTAGTGTTTAATAAATATGTTTTACACATTTATAGAGGTCTTAGACTACTGACAATAAAGCACTAAGTTAGTTGATATAACAATAAAAATTACATTGAAGGCTTCAAAGATATTTGTTCTAGAACTAAAAAATTTAAATAGTTAGAAAATTACACCAATTTTCTTACAAAGCATAAATACAATTTTAAAGTTAACATTAATTTCATAAGCTGTACCCTTCATTCAAGTAGTACTTAAACTCGAGTATAGTGTATCTTTTGTTTCTAAGATGTCAATGAAAATTTTAGCATATACAATTTCAGATGTATTTATTTTTATAGCTTAGTCCATGTTAGTTAAAATTATTACAGGGATTTTTAGTTTATAATGGCTGTTCAA
Source organism: Timema californicum (assembly GCA_902141385.1). Taxonomy (NCBI): domain Eukaryota; kingdom Metazoa; phylum Arthropoda; class Insecta; order Phasmatodea; family Timematidae; genus Timema; species Timema californicum. The sequence continues at coordinate 46,895 of CABFOW010000172.1, forward strand.
GACTAACTATAATATTTCTAGTTTGAAAATAAATGGAGAGTGAATGTAAATTTAACCATGGTAAATTTTATATTGCAACGTTTCTTAACTCTTATTGCATTATGAAACCTTTTGGCAGTAAGGTTTTTTAGTGTATAAAATAAAAGAGAGAGGTTTACAAGTGAAACCAAGTATGTTGAAACACAACTATAAAATATATATCATGTTAAATAGCAATATTTGTGCTTGTTCATTAACGCATTAAGAGTCAGGGGTTAAGCTAGTCTCCACCAATCGCAATTTGATTACGCGCGAAGACTATTCGCTGTTGTTGGATTTCTATCTAATTGAAGATTTTTATAAAAGGTGATAACGCATTCTTGGACGTTCATTTTAAATTTCATATTTTTCTTATGCTTCATATTGTCTCTATAAGAAATTTAAACTCTCTAGAACTCAAATGTTAAGTTGCATCCACCATATTGGGACCACCATCCTGATGATATAAGGTTTTGGATAGTTTCATAAAGATGTCATAAATCAAAAGTTCATAATAACATATTTCAGCTTTTTAAGGTTTCAGGAAGTGGGAGAAAGAACCCTGCAAGGACAGACCGACACCACCTGACTTATATATATAACAAGACGATTTATTTAAAAACTAGACCGCATAGGTAGCCGCATGGTCTAAGATACTAATCTCACAAAAAATTAGACTACCGATAGTGGGGAGATCATGATTCAAACCTGGTTGGGTGTACTGAGGATGGTTTTTCCTAAATGACTTCCCACATACTTTACGCAAATGTGAGTACACTTCCTCTAAATCCAACCTTTCTCAGCCATAATCCACTAGCGTAATTATTAGTACATACACGTTTAGCCGGAATGGGTAAGAAGACGTGGTGCTAAAAATAAAATAGTAAATAAATATTTATAAACTGTGAATTAAAGTTACATTTTATTTTTTAAAGACATATCGTTGTGAAGAATGTTATTATAACGATTCATCGACCCTCTTAACTCTATCCACGGATGCCTTTAGGGTCTGTATATCCAAGTGAATAACCCCTAGACTAGAGTATACCAGTGGTATTAAATTTTGGGTACACAAAAACATCTTATGGCGTACGTACATTTTAATATATATATTTTTTCATTTTACAACTTGATATATAATACATTAATTTTTAATGTCATTTATTTTATTTGCTATGAAAGTAAATTATGGAACATGTATAAATTGAATTACACAGCAATAACTTTGGATGTACAAAGTTGAATATAAATAATATCTTCTGGGGGTACGCTAACAAAAATTGTCGAATAACACTGGTCTAGAGCAACCAATAAGTCTCCTCAAATGCATAACGAATAGATGCGTCCCGTATGATATATTACTCATTTATTTCCGTTTGGAGTTCAGATAACGAGAGTGCCTCGGGAAGGCAGCATAGCACTCACGTGGGTATGTGAAACTCGTTCTGAAATTTTGGGAGAACTATGCGCGGAGCAAAGTAAATAAAGGAGCAAGCAAGGCAAGAGCAGGATGCCTAGCGTGATGAAATTAGTTAAATTGAGAGAAACGCAAGCGAGTGACAAAGTGAATAGGAAATGAACGAAAGTGGCAAAGGCACCGGAGGAGGGCTTCAAAAGGAAATGACGGAGAAATGGGGGGTAAAGCGGTGGTTGGAAAAGGGGCGACATGGGGTTAAAGAAGTAGAAGGGGTTTGTGTTGTCAGAACTTGCTGTAGGCATAAAACACAACGAGGTGACAGATTTTTTTTTTAAGAAAATCACAAAGTGGGAAAGGCTTCATAAGGAAATTCCAAAAGGTTGGGTAAAATAAAAATAGAAAACTGATCTCTTAGGCCATATTAAGAATGTTATTACTCACAAGAGTGTATGTGCAAATAATTCAAGTTATGGTATTATAAAGCAGTTTCTTAAAACTCAGAGATTATTGAACCCGATACCTTTTAACTAATTCTGAGCTAATAATTCAAAAATATAACTTTGCCCTTTACCTTACTTATATATATATATATATATATATAGGTAGTATGGATTTTAAGTAAGGTAAAGGGCAAAGTTATATTTTTGAATTATTAGCTCAGCCTTGCTTGCTCCTTTATTATATATATACATATATATATATATTACCTATATATATATATAGGATAAAATCCTTTTCACGTATGTTCTGTAAATATAAATTACAGATTACACCACAATATCACACAAGAACATCAATTTACAATTTTTCATAAATAGGGCATTATTTTCCAGTTATAAACGTTACTGGATCTACTTTCATTTATTCATACCTCAAGTCATGTAATCTCCAGCTAACACATTTGATATGTACAGTACCTATAACATATTGCTAATGGCTTTATATAGAAAAAGGATATCAATGTTTATCAAAAAAATATATCTGTATTTTCTAAAAGTGTCTTCCTGACAAAATAATACTAAACTTTCTTTTGGATTTGATAATACTAGACTACACCATTTATAAGTACTGTAACTATTAAAATAATTTGGAATGCGTTAAATTGTCACTAACATCTAGGGCAATTCAAGATCATATACAATTTAAAAATTGGCAAAATTATATGAAAGAGACATCTGGTATGTTGGTCAATCAACTGAATATCGTTCTAAAATATTACGTCTTAAGGCTGTTACATGGAAAGGGCGTTTTATCCGTTTGGAAATCCCGTATTTTTGAAGAAGTGGTTTTATATTTTTAAATATGGTTTTTAGCAAACTGTAGGTGAAAGCTATCAACTGGTCCCTATCTAGCTATAAAGTTTAATTTTTAAGTTTATTTTTTTAAATACATCTACGCTTAACACCAATATTTGTCCTCTAAGCTTAAAGTAAAACTATACAGACCTAGAACGAGTCTTCTCTTATCAAATAAAGCCATGTTTTGATACGGTCACAAAATAACAATTTTAAGAAAATTTGGGATTGTTTTTTTAGGATTTTATATACGTTACCAGACATTTTTTCAAACTTTATATTTAACGTTTAAACTCTTTAACTGGTTAAAACTTAATCCTAGATTTAGTTGAAAACCATTTTAATGAATATTAAACCACTTCGTAAATAATCCAGAATTTCGAAACAGCTGCGGCGCTTTCAGTTCTCCCCCATGTGACACCCCTTCTAATTCATAAACGACGGCCTTGAATTCCGAATCTGGTAAATATATATATTGCTTTATGTAAGAGCTATAATACATCTTGTTACAAAATTATATTAAATCACGTTTTATGTTACATTTAAATTCTTAAAGTAGTCAATAATATTTTTTTAGCATCACGTCTTACTACCTGTTCAGGTTATATACTCTTATTTACCATTAACGCTATATTTTGTTAGATCCGGGTTTTACGACCCGTTAGGGTTATACACTTATGTATTAATTAAGATAGAGATTTTAGGGATAAGGAAGGCTATATTTTGAGGAAGTATATCCACTTCTGCGTGGAAGGAGAGTGGAAAACAATTTTGGAGAAAATACCCTAAGTATACACGACCAGGATTTTAACCCCTTTATCCCTGTCATTGGCAGTATAGTCTAACACTAGAGTAACGCCTTAGACCATGCGTCTACCAAAGCAGGTAAAATTTATTCAAATATTCGAAATAATTCCTTTACATATTTTGTCAATGCATCAACATAAATGCATCATTTTCAATAATACACGCTCATCAAGTGTTAATTTCAACACGTTAAATTCAATCACTAATAATTATAAACAAAGCCACGTTCTTGGGTTAAGTGATTACTTTGATATAAACAGCCAATAAGCATTAAGATATCTAGCATGTGAACCAAATTTGAAATAAAACAACTTCAGGAATATTATATTTTCTCAAATCCTTGAAAGTCTCGTTTATAATATTTCTCATGACATAATTCATATCAAGTCATCAATCTATTCACATTAACTTAATATTATTTTTTACATTACATTCTCACTTTACATATTAACTATTCAATATAGTCCTAATTTCAACAAGCTTTATTATAGCTTTTTACTACAAAGTGACATTACGTTCTCCCTTAAAGTGTAAAATCATGTACTCAAACAACATAAAATATTTATGGACTTGCAACTTTAACGTTAAAAGTTCGTTGATAATACCATCGTCACTGGGGGGAGTCAGTACAAAGCTCTATATATAATTTGACCTCCGTCTTTGCTTTTGGTAAGTGGGGATAATTTCTCTATTAGTCCGTGTGGGCCTTCCCGCTGGGGCACAAAAGACAATGCGCTGCATGACAAACATGAAACAGGACGAGACAAATCGGAGTCCCCTTTCAGATGTCACTCGTTACAAACCCATTAATATTTGCCTATTTCCCATGCCGACATTGTTTCTGGTTTGGCAGCACAGTTACCAAAGCTACAGGCTGTTGTATCATTTATTGTTACTCTATCTTTACCTTCCAGCAGGGTTCTGTTAATTATTCTATATCATTTTAAGCTACTATTTAATAGATTATATTTATTAATATTTATTAATCTATTTTTACATATTTTTATTTCACTTTAAACTATTACTTGCTCTCGGTATATTTCTAGTTTATTTTTATCATACATTTTAGTTTCAGATTTATTTTTATATTTTAGTATATATTTATATTTTAATATATATATAATTATATTTTAATATATATTTATTTATATTACAATATATATATATATATATTGTAATATATATATATACAAAAGTGAAATGATTGAGAAACTTTTCTTTTCCTTAACCATATATATAAATCGTCTAACTTTTAGTTACTCTTTATATGACTTTATCCAGGTCTATGATTCGAGTCATATTTTGGTCTCGTTTAATTTTCTTTGCTGGATCTTTTTATTATTATTTGATGTTAATTTTAATAATCGTATTAACATTTAATTCATATTTTCTCCTTAATTTATATATATATATTTTTTTTTCACTTTATCTTATTTTTTATTTTTGTGAGCATTTACATATTTCTAACACTTTAATTTTGTTTTTTACTTTTTCTTAGTACTTTTTCTTTTATTTAATTTTATATTTACTTAATTGTATCATTAAAATTTATATATAATTTTTATCCATCACTCTTTTTTTCTATATACTATTATTAGGCTACTTTTTGACTCTATGGAATTAAAAGCTCAAAATATCGTTGCTGAATTTGCATATTACGCCACCTATCCCTGTCTTGAGTTAGTTCTATCCAGTCCACCTATTACACACTCTCTCTTTCGAGTTCATTCTAATGATATCCTCCCATCTGAGAGTCTCTCCCCAAAATATTTGCCAATAAGTACCCTGAACCATGTTATAGAATCTACCATTCACGCTGAATGTCCTGCTCACCGTAATCCTCGATGCTTAATTATCCTAATAATGTATCTTGATGAGTACAGGATATGCAACTCATCATTATTCAACCTCCTCCCCTACCAAGTATTCTCACCCATTTTTCGATCTATATATCTTTATGAGAACCTGGTTATAAAATAACCTAAATTTGTTTTCGTCATGTAAGATAAGAGACCAGGTTTCTCACCCATAGAGAACCAACAGTAAAACCATGGTTTTGTATATTTTGAGCTTTACATTCTTCGACAGCAGGTGAGATGTTAACAACTTTCTGTAACATGCATCTCCCGACTGTATTATTTTCCTAAGTCCCACTCTAATATTGTTATTGTTAGTTATGATTGCTCCTAAATATTTAAACTCATTAACCCTGTAAATGATATGGTGCTTGAAGTAATATGTGTTCTCTGTGTGATCATATAGGGTAGATAGTCTTTTCAACGTTCACCTCTAAACCTATTTTCTTACTAGCCTCTAGTAAATGATCAGCATTTCTTGCAACAGCTTCTTTACTATTGCCCATATATTATTATTTGTAGATTTAATTTATTATACTTTCATATTTAAATATTTATTTTTACCTTTATATATCTATATAATGTAACTTGTTTTAAATAATTCTGAAATTGATCTACCAGAGTGTATTTTAAATCTATGTATCTTGTATTATATATGTGTATTTGTTTTATATAAGCTATTTTATTTCTATTGCGTCAAATTGATTCTACCTAATGGTTGTATGTAAGGCATTTTGTGTATAATCTATTATTAAATGCTTTTCATTATAGTTTTAAAAACTTTTTTCACTTAAGTTATACATCTGTATTTTTCATATGGTTTTTTTTAACTATCATTGGCAAGTAGATATGATTGAATTAAACAACTTCGACAACTTCATATACTATAAAAGAATGAAACTTCGAGAGTAGTGTGCATACGGAAATTCAAGAAGAAACATGGACTCAACCCCATCATCTAATCACGTGCCATCATCTGTACCAACAATATCAGCCACGATGAATGTTCACTGCTAACGGCCAGTTTTTTTCGACACTACTTGACTCACTGATGAGCCAGCATGATGGTATATGACTCAATAGCTTACCAAGGTTCTCTGAAGATAATAGAGTACAACAGACTAAGTCCCGTCTTGATTACATGAGTAGTTTTTAAGTTTACTGGAAACAAACAAATCGGCAGACAGACACACATTCTAAAAAATATTATTTGGTGTTCTTATCGTTTATACTACCCAAAAGGAAAGTAAAACGCCATCACCATTCGAATGCGCAGGCAAACCTAGCTCATGTACTCGTTTTTTCCACGGGGAATCCATAATGTAGCTTTGTTATTGTGTAGTATATAAAATTAATCACAGAGAAAAGTACCCAAATCTAAAACTATGCATAAATATTAATCATTTATTGCTTTAAATTGTGCTAGATAACGTGAAAATTATGCTGACTCTGAAACACAATATCAAAATACAGATTATATTCTAAAATATGAGTTAAAAGCGGAAATGTATTTTGAAGATTAGGGTGTAACATCTCTATGCACAATATTTTTACACTAGATTATTGAATCTAGTTAAAGAAAAGAAAGAAGAGTTACACAGAATTTACAATTGTTTGTTAAGGAGTTAAAACCAATAAAAGTTACAGAGAGTATTAAAACAGCTTACAGTATAGCAAAGGTAATATTCATTTTTAATGTTTTGGCCTAATTCTATCCACTATTTAGAATTCACCATATTAAATTTTCGATTTTATGAGTTTTCTAGAGATCAGTTTTCCAAGACATATCGGAATGCTAATTTTTTTATTTATAGGATGTTTAGAAGTCTTGAACAATTCATGTGGACGTACAGACATCAACACTGTATTGAACAATGATGTTCAACATCACGCTGTGCTCTTTATATAATTTATAATCCAAAAATAAATATCAACCAATACATTTTAAAAACAATCTTCGAAACGAAATATGAATCATTCCATAAACTGTGTTCACAAATGAACGCAATCCATAGAACGCTATATTTGTCTAATAGCAATCATAAGATATGTAAAAAATAAAGGATTTATACACGACTACACAAACATATTGGAAACCAACAAAACGCATAGTGGTTCAGACATATTTGTTTGTTAAAAGGTTGTCTTCCTACATGTATTTTAATACTTAAATTTTCCACCCTACAGTAAATTATTTATTCTATAAGTTTAGGAATTGTTTGGGGTACTACACTTATTCCCTTTACCGATCATTCATTTTAAAATTAATAACTCTTTCAAAGGATTTTGGGAGGATCTTATACCCTCCAGATAAATTTCCACCTTCTCCCACAGTGAAAAGCTTTATTTAATTTTTTGCATAGTGTCATATCACCTGTTCAGTTTATACGCATATGTGACTAATTAAGCTAATGATAAAATAATGAGGAAGGTTGAATTCAAAGGAAGTGTACCCACATCACATTTGCATGGAGGTAAATTGCAATATCATTTAGGGTTAACCACCCTCTGTACATACGACCAGGATTCAAACACCGATCTCCAAGTCATTTGAAAATCTTGTCTATTGCAAGAGTAACGCATTTGACCATGCAACCATAGCTTTTCATCATTCTATCATTGATTTACATACTCTCTCTTATTATTACACCAAACGCAAAGAATCGCATTGCTGAGAATATTATATTCAATCTCATATGTTAGGTGAACAGTCTTGAGGTAACACTTGTATGAAATAGATGTGACCAAGATAGTGCATAGCTTCTTGTGTTGTGTGTATCTAGCTTTACGGGTAAGGAGTACAACAAAAGAAGTCCCATCTTGATTCGATAAGTACTTTTTTATTTTACTGCAAACAAACAGACAAAATTGAACGTATGGACAAATTTACAATTTTACTATATGTATAAATAATTTACTTGTATTATAGTTAGTTAAAGACTTATATCCTTTTAAATAGGGTTTATGTTAGATATACAGACTGGTACAAAAGAAACCGTAACAATTTTCAATAAAATATAACTTTTTCCACAAAGAAACTCTATAACAGAGATAAGCAATATATTTTTAAAGTAGCCACAGTTGTGGCGATCAAGAAGTAAAATTTGCCACATCATGTGCCAGTTGATAAATTAGGATGTTCATTCGAACATTTAAAACAACACACACAGTTTAAACAAGTTTATTCAAAACATTTACACTTCGACTATTCAGACACAAATGATGAAAACTAAATCATACAAAGACAATTTAATGCAAAATTTGATGAAAATTTTGTCTTAAAAGCTGAAGAAACATTGGCTGAATATCTGTACTTTAGGAATTCTCGGAATGATTCCAATGACATGCAGGAAATATCAAGTTACAACCAGCACATGCCGCCAAGTAAAAGTTTATTTTAATTTGAGGGTAGTCTAACTCAAATTTTCCACACTATTTGGCCAATTCATCACTTGTGGAGATTGACAAGTTTGCCCACCCCGGTTCTATATATAATATCTGATAAAATTACTTTGTAAACACAAAGGGATGTGACCTTCTCACTGATGATGAACTCGCGCTAATACATTCGGTGTTATGCTCAAGATTGCATTTCAAATGTGTTTCTACGTCACGAGTCTGAGCTTTTATTAATTCCCCATGGCTTTCAAGTGTCAAATGGGCTAATATAAAGGGATCCTGGTGGTCACTTCATGAGACCACGGTGACCATTCTAGGCACCTGTAAGTTGCTGATCCAACCATTGCCGTATGCAAATAACATATAGAGGTGGTTTAGTTTTTTCTGAAACTACAATGAAATTATCCATATTCCTTTTACTGGGATGGTAGAATCATGACTTACAGCATATTCAGATATATTTCAGCATTAAGATGTGTGTCAAAAAAAAAGCTTCAACAATTTGGTTGTCCCATACCCCTTAACTCACCATCAGCATACCTGTACCTTACAATAATTGATGGATTCAATAAATGTGTGCCGGAATCACTCCTATGACAAAATAATGTTTAGGTTATTTTCTTCTCCATTAAAGGTAAAATGGGCCTCATAAGCACGGAGTTTTTGTCACCGTAAAATTTGTAAAATTCCATTCTTCAGTCCAGGCAGTCTTCACTAAGATTCTGAAACAATTGCATTTGGTATGGATGCCATAATTTAATTTTCAAAATGATAATGATTCTCGTTCAGCACTCTGCTTTCTGGAGTCAGGCATTGTTTGTTTTTTTGGGGACTAATTCCAAAAGCATGCATCACCACGTGTGTTGTAAATTTATTTAAGTGGACGACATATTCTCGGTAGGCTTGTAACACTTCTAGTATTTTTGAAGTTCTCAATAAGTTTGGCAACAATGTCATGTGTAATATTCTTGCCATGTTTACTGTTAAAGTCCATTCAGAGCTTGCGAAAACCTACTTATCCAGCCATTAAGATGATATATATATATATAAGTTCTTATTTTGACAAAGGTTCTCATAAACGTAATTTGAAAACATAGCTCAATATGTAAGTATAACCTATTTTTTTTAGTAATTTTACATTTTATTAAATGTTAACTTTTCTACGTATATATTTTTGAACCTTACCGTATATTTAAATTATTTAATATTTGGCTATAATTTTAAATTTCACTTTAAACTTCTATATCTTATGTCTTTCTTCACTCTCTTCTTGTATACTATTTTAAAAGATTGTATTCACGTGTATATTTATTATTTTAATGTAGTTACTCTTCCTTTCTATATATTTTGTTCAAATTCCTTGATATATTAACACCTTATTGTCCCAACATTTCTTATCAACTATAATATCTGGTCAAATATAGTATGCACGTCACGCTGGTCTTTATAAAGGTACGTTAACGAATGAGGACTGATGCTAAAATTGAATTGAGATGATACAGCACAAAATGTTCCATTATGGAAAGATGATTATGACGTGAAGGAACAGTGCAGAATAAGAGAATAATTAGGTGAAGGAGTGGGGGCAAATATGAAATTTTCCTAGTTGCACAAGTCTCATGAAGTAAATATTGGCTATATATTCCAGTCTACTAAGAGGGTGACACCTTAAACCTGGGACCTCAATGAGAGTCTCAGTGAAAGATATATGTGAAATATTACCTTAATTTCATTTAGGCTAGATCCGTATCTCTGTTCATCAGCGACGACTTATCTCCATGAGAGGCTAACTCTTTAGATCTCTCACCCACTGCTATGTGCTAAGGGATCGACCTTTATTGACCCACTTACTAGTGAGAACATTTGCAGATTCCTTTTCTTCCTACCAATATAAAAAATGTGTCACTTAATTTGTCTTTAAAAATAATTAAGCTTTACACTCGAGTTTAGTAAAATATTGTCCTCTTTTACACTTTAGTATGACCTTGCTTTCTTCTTTGGGGAAGGGGACAGCGATGGCAATGGGTGAGTGGGTGTTTGTAGGCGGGTGTGGCAGACATATAGTAACACGCGCTTCTTTATTAATCTCTATAAATAAGTTATTTTGCTAGTTTCAGGATGTGAATGTCATTCATAAATAACACGGCAAATTTATGAAGCAACATTAAGTTCACAAAAATTATGAATTATTCATAAATTACAATCAGTAACAAACAACAAAAGGTAGTTTTTGTTTAGAAAATTTTGGTGGTAGAAATACAGCTCTATTTTTTTATACATAGAAATAATGTTGCTTTGAGTTTTCTTACTGTATTTTTTAAAAGCATAGATAAACATAATATACAAAACTAAACAAAGACTTTAGTCAAGGCTTTGACTGTAGATTCTCATTTATACAGCTAAGAAAAATATTTTGGCCAGGTGGGGAATATGTAGGTACTCTAATTTTTTTTTCTCCTATATTGTCAGGGTTTGAATCTAAGCTGATTGCACTGAAGTTGATTTGTAATATGTGATTTATCAATATGGTTTATTCCAGTCAGTATATAAATGTTGGCCTTTGACTAATTTAAGATTGAGACCAGTGTTCATCTTTTTCAACTGTTTCATGATCAAATTCAGATTATATATTGGGTCTATTAGTTATTTATACTATTGATTAGACAAACTAAAGACATTGGTTCCAATATTGTTCAGGATTCTTCATTAAGCGAATAAAGAACTGTAACAGCCTTATTTTGGATTGCTGTTGATTAACCCTCCTAATAACTTGGAGTCACTAGGGACCCCAATGCAAATTATTGGTTCTGTATGGTCTGTAATATATTTTAGCTATTTACTTTAAATTGATTTTTTTAGTCAATTTTCTAGAAAGCTTATAATAATAGACTAGCTTTTCCAGCCGAAAAATTCCCCTTATTTTTAAACATAGATTTTTAAATTGAGCTTAAATTCTTTTATTAAACAAAACAATATGTTTAGTTTTTTATAATATGAATAACATGGAAATAATATAAATTTTTAAACTCAACAACTTTTATGATATTAAATACTTAATGAAAAAGTTTATTTATTAGGTTACGTTATTTTCTTTGAGCTCCAGTTTTTGCGTGGGCAGTCCACTTACTTCCAGACTGTTTACAAATATGTAGGAAACGGTGGATGTTCCTTTATATCGTTGCTATTAACATAAATGTAGTTTTGATAGATTCTTTGCTGTTAATATTGGTGCATTCCTTATTTTTTGGGAGCCAACATTGACCTGTCAGTGATGTTTTGTTCGATATTTTGGCCATATAGTAAATATTCCTCACTGCCTGATCTTAGCTTATCATTGCTGGACCAGGCAAAATAAGTAGCAGAATCTATAACTCCAAATAATATTTTACTGTAAGCTTAAAGCCAAAACTGACCAATTTTCGTCCACATTCATAAACTCTCATGCAAATCGTAAGGTTAAATTGTGTAAATTTTCATCAAAGATGGAGACGCTTCAGGCCAATAATACTCTATTGGTGTGATTTTGCCCCCGTGGGGTAATACAGGTGGTTTTTAATGAAAGACACCGTACATTAGTAATACTTTTCCACCGAACAAAATCGCAACTTGCTCATTCGTGAATCACGCTCTAAATAGTAGAGAGTGCGATAGTTGGAGTCATGATAGCCTCATTCATGGTGATAATGCCTAACTCTGATAATCTGAGAGCTTGTGAAATAACAGGTTTGACATCAGAGCCACATTTAATACAATTTAATTGGCAACTTAAACATGTCGTGCAAAGTAGGACCACCATCAACCAAACCAGCTGCAATACTTGTAAATGTGACAGGAAGGGTTTATAAAAATATTCGACGCTCCTGACTGTTGTACAGATTTAAACGTTAATGTGCACATTATGCTATCAAAGTATATATTTTTTGTATAAAACCACGAACGTGTAGTTAATACTGACACCACAAACTTCACCTTATAATCCATTATATGGACGTAGGCACAAATTATACCCATTCTTGTTCATATTTGTTCGTTCAGAAAACGCTTTTGGAAATAGCTTGGAACATTTGTCATCTCACATGCAAGGCAAATTGATGTTTAGTGAACCACACGGTTCATGTATTGGTGAAGCTAGTTTTGAAGAAATAAAACGGGATCCGTTAGCGTATTGGGCAGCTTTGCAGATACTGATCCATGTATTTGGCTAAGTTCACGTATTTTGCATTATTTATGAGATATAATGATTATGTAGCACTGTTGACATCATTTTATTAATTCATTTATAGAAATATAAATACACTATTTAGGATATATATATATATATATATATATATATAGAGAGAGAGAGAGAGAAAGTTAGAGATAGAGAAGGCTTTAAATTTCATCAAAATTTTATTCTTTTTTGTATCGTTTAAGAGTTTATAGAATTTTGGTTTAAAAACAAGAGCGATCAATTCCAGATGAAATTTTGCCTGCTATCCTGGCTGAAGATGGAATGTTATTTCAGGACATTGTAGAATAATACACAAAAGCCTCAAGAAAAGGTCAGGTTGGTCAAAGTGATGAACAACATGCATCGCATTAAAATAGTTCAACTGCATGATTCTAGGATTTCCTGTTAATAGCGAATGAATGATTACCATTTGCTTAACGCGCTGATTGTTTTCACCAGTGCTAGTGTTAACGTAGTTCATAAGGTTGGGGTATTTGTATCGACGCAGATTTGTATGTTCTCCACGGAGGTAGTCAATACGTGTGCCTACATTCCTCACGTACAGTACATCTCGACTATTCATTGAACATATAGTTTATCCGTGCAGTTAAGTAACGAAAAACCCGAAATAATTTCTTTACGAAAGGCTGCATACTCTAACATCGTAAACTATGATCGTCCTGTGGAATAGTCAGCAGAATGATGTATGTTATTATGGCCAGACCAAATTCGCGTTTGTGAGTAGCAGAAGATACGCACACAGAACAAGGCTTAGATTAAGTATTGAAATAAGACGAATATCGTCATAACGTAGATAAACCATTATTATAACCTCTTTCCCTGTTGGTGCTGCTTCATCAGCTATGAATATAGTAGCAATAATGGCTGATGTGACTTCAGCGTATCTTGTTTTATTTCTGTTACTATGGTGAGCTATATACATTTGCAGGTCTATAGTTTGTTAATTCAATTGCTGCTTTTTGATCTTCAGCTTGTGCTAGCTCGGGAATTTTGCGGAAGGAAAGAACATAGGCATTGAAATTTGTGATGTACTGCGTAAGCTCACACGTAGGTCATAGATCAAATGCTACTTTTTCTATGTTTCCAGGGTTGTGCTCAACACCTGTATCTACGTCATATATTTACACTTGAACTATGTTGGTGCACCAAAGCCAGTCATGGGACGGGATTTAATAATATGGTTTATGGTATCGTGAATTTTGTAGACCTGTGGGCCACTATCTTTATGTTCTTGCTACTAATCATCGCTAATTTGTTGTTAAATTCACGTGTATTTGTATTGTAATTCTTTGTTCATGCATCATGTCTAGTCAAGAGTTGCTCAAAATTGGGAATTATAGATATGGTATTAAAGAAATTTTGCCATGGTGTCTGCAGCCAGTGTTCTTCGCGTTTATTTCACTTTGAAAATACAATAGTTACAGTATGTGCATCTATGACTCAGACTTCCTATATTTAATGGAAAAATATTATCGAGTTGTTGTAAGGCAAGAAGGAATTATTTTAATTTTGCCCCTTGGTCTTTTAGCATAAGCTATTCTTCCACATTATTATTGGATTGTTTTGACACTTGTGGCGATTTACTTATTATATTATTAGTTTTTCGTGTACGTCTACCCGTGATGCTTCATCCACTACGACTTAAGTGAGGTATAATTGTAAAGTAAATGACTAAATTAATTAACTAATACTAACACTTATGCTAAAATATTAGAGTAGAGATACATAAAATATAGCCATTTTGAAGGCTATACATCTAGTTTTAACATTTGATTTTGACTTTTATTTTAGTAAGAAAAAAATCAAATTAAAATGGGTTTTGTTGGTGGCACCATTTCAAAAAGGGATTAGGTTGTTCGTACAAAAAAAAAGAATATGTCAGATCATAGAATTAATATTCGTGAATATTTTAATTTAAAAAATATTTTAAATGAAATTAATAAAGACAAATTAGAAGAAAAACTTGAGATTAGTTTTAATTTTCACAATATATAAGAATTATAGCATACTGTTTATGAATAAAAAAATATGGTTTGGACTCTTTTGAGTATTCATCTAAAACAGACAATAAATGAAGATCCAAACTTCCAGTAGTTCTTGATTCTAATACAGAAAAGTCAGGAGTAGACACTAAGGAAAAGTTGGTTCGGAGTTACTTCTCATCTATCATGAAAAATCGGCATCTTTCCTTGACACTGGTCTTATCTAATAATGGACACCATTTTGGAACTAATCTAGGTAAGATTGCCCCCTTTAAGGGTAAATGAAGGATACGTAACGAAACGAATGAAAAAGATGTGAAAATAGGTTCTCTCTTATCATGTGTTGGAATCGTTGCTCTAAATAATTTTGTTATTTAAATAACATAAATCCAAACTGAAATCGCAAAATAACTTACAAAATAAATAAGTTTTTCGTGGAATTGAGTAAGTCTCTAAGCAAAACAGACAGCAACGTGCTGATGTTTCTTAAACAACCATGGCAGTTAAAAATGGTGCAAAGGAATAATACTTTTTATTATTATATCGAGTATCAGATAAGAGGCTAAGTGATTTGTAGGGTGTTTTTATTTTATTTGAAAAAATATAGCCATTCACTCTATAAAAAGATTAAGAAAGTAACTTGAGTAATAAACTTTGTCTATAAAATCTAAAAATCCCATTCTTTATTAAATATTGCCTATGAGGATAATCCGAATGGTTAGTAATAATGAATGAACAAAAATTAATTATAACTAACTGTGAATAGATAAGATATTAACGTAGTGTTCAGACAGCATACTATTTTAGTTTGGGCTTATTACTAAATGATATGTGATGATTGTTTACAGGATCAGACCTGATAGCTGAACACAACAAAATGACATAGACCTATGAAAAGATGAACCACTATTGCTCAGTGTTATAATATAAGACCTGCTCAAAGACAAGGGTTCAGTGTTTGATTTCTATGTTAAGGTTGTATTTTTCACTCAATTGAACTTTATTCTTATATTTTACCACACAATATGTAGAATATGCTAGTTTTATTCTTGTAATGTGAACAAAAAACTTTTAAAATTATTTATTGGAAGTCAACGCTAACAAGACAACTATCTGCAATTTTGAGCAAAAGGGCCAATGCGCCACATTTCTGTTATTATTGATTAGTAAATTAAACAGTTAGGTCAATAACGAATCAATATAAGGAACTGGTATTGGTGGGGTAGCTTAGAGAAAATGTGCCCACATCAGCATGGAGATGGAATGGGAAAGCCACAGTAGTAAGTTACTTTGGAATGTCATCATCAAATTGTATCCTCCACAGACTCGAACCTTAACTTCCCTACCATTGGCAAGTTTAACACCGTGTAATGCGTTACGATAGGTGTGAGTGTTAGTCTGAATCAACTTTGCGGGGATGAAGAGTTAGAGTTTCAAATAACTTATGAGTGTTCAATTTTTTTGAATATCATTTTCCCACTCTTTTACTCGCAACTGGTGGCACCTTTATTTAAAGATTATACCTTCAGCATTAACTAGATCATTAGTGTGAATATTGCGTATAGCCCGAACGGGTAGTAAGACGAGGTGCTAATAATAATAATAATAATTAGTGTGAATATACGCACAGCCTAGATGCTTATAAATACATGGAGCAAGGGAAAAAAGACAACAAAATTATAGTTATATAAGCTCACTATTTGAAAATCGTTTCCGTTAGGCAAGTTTCGACAAATTAACTTTTTTTACTTTTACTTTTTTCATGCGAATTCATTTAGCTGGTCCAGTTATCTTGTTGGCTCGTGTTTTTGAAAGGTGTTGAGATGCAGCTAAAAGGAAAACTAGAGAATGTTCTGTTTATGAGAAATATTTTTCCTCTCCCTTTCTTTCCTTAAAAATATAAACGAGAAGGGTCGTTCCCTACTCATATCTTCTTTGAAAGAAGAAATTGCTTTTATTTGTGGACTACATTAAAAATTATTTTTTAAACGTCTACGATTGGAAGTTCCAGATATAAACATAGTTTGCCATTTAATAATTGTTTTGGTATTGTTATCAATAGTAATAATAGATGAGCAGTGGAAGTAGTGTAGCAGAAAGAGTTGATGCATTTAATGTGCTATTAAAGCACTTAGTACAAACTTCTAAAATGGAAAAGTAACAGTAACTACTATTTTACATAACAATTTATTTTCATACTTTATATTTAGATAAAATACCAGCAAAGACTGTTACTACTAATTGCACAAGCATGCAGATTAGAGCATTGGACTCATAATAGACCGATTTTCAGGAAAGTAGAGATAAGGTTTAAAGCTCATCTGGGTGCACTGATATTATTTATATATTTTTATTCTTTTATTTATAATAGTGCTTTAGTTAACAGTGCATTTTTTTATTATAACCTTGGTGGAGTGTCCTAAAATTTTTGGGCAGGAAAGTTTAATAATGAGTATTATAAATTATAATTTTTCCTGCACCACATCTTACTACAATCTATTTTGATTTTCATCATTATAATAAAGAGGAGCAAGATGGAGTTTACGAGAAAAGTAGTCACATCTTCGTGGAAGCACTAAATAAAAAAATAAACAACATCAGTAAGCCTGATATGGATTCGAACTTTGATCTACCATTCATTGGTAACCTGGTCTATTTCAACGTACCCTTTCTGAACAAACGGTTTATATAACAACACAAAAATCTACAAAATGAGTTAGTACTTTGATGGACACAACATCCTGTTCTCTGGTCAACAATTTACCAAATGATATATTATCGACCATACAGGTAATGAAACCTTGGACTCCTGACTTATTAGGCAGACTCCTTACTTACTGTGCCAAGGTTTAGGAAATCTACACATCTTAATTTGATTTTTACTTAATGTGACCTCTACGCATAATCTGACGAAACTTGAAATGAATATTACTCTTTTCATTGTGCCAAACCTCTGAAGATGACGGCTAACGAATGTGTCATCCGAGCGTCTGTGAAATGAAATTATGGCATGGATGGGGGAATGGTTGGAAAGGGGGTGTAGAAGGGTGGCGAACTTTAAGTTAAACGTGCTCTGAATTGTTGGCTCGTGACAATGCTCTCCATTTTCGGGAAGAGATGAATTATGTAGACCAATTGTTGTGGAGGTCCGGACATTATTAGACTTCATGCGAAAGTTGCTAACATCATTAGGGTACACTGTAAATGCTTTCTTCGAGCCCATTAGGTTGGTAGCACTGCACCCATGCAGATCCATATTACGCGTTAAAGGATTAATATGTCATTTTCAGTAAATATAGATATAGTTAAATATATTTACTATCCATGTACTCAATTGCGCATTATTATAGAAGTGTTATCAAAACTTTCACCCAGTGTGTACAGATTTTTTGTTCATGGTTTAACTAACAGACCCCTTTCATCTTTTCATATTTTAACATGAGACAGACACCTCCTATATTTTACATTATGTTATAATTCGCTACAAATTTTGATGAGGTTTAGTGTAGGCATGTCAATCACACTTGTCCATAGGGCCACGTGGCCAGACTGGAGCAACCGAGCGCACGCGCTTCATAGAACTGCGCGCGTTCTTGAGCCGGTATAGTCTAGTTTACAGGCGTTAGGCAATATTATTGTGTGTTGGTTCATTGAGTGCTAGGAAAACGTCTCGATTTGACATGATATTTGACTTTATTATTATTATTATTATCGATAGGTTTAGCATAATTGCTACTAAAGGCGTAGTTTAATTGGTAAGTTCATAAACCACGCATATATATATATGTAAAACTGATATATTAAAATAATTCAATATTATAATCAAAGTAGGCCTTTACAAATAACAATCATCATTAGCACAGCTAGATGATGGGTAAACCACAAAAATAAATCACTTGTTAAAAACAACCCTCAGTTCACTGAGCCAAGACTCGAACTTTGCCTCCTCGTCAACAACTATTGAGAGCTATCTGATAATCACGCACTCGCTCGCTCGCCAGTTTGTACAGGCAGTCGCTCACTCGCTCTCTCGCTTGTCAGTCTGGCCGAAACCTAATACCATTTGAAAATTTTCATATGCCTTTTTCATATTAAAGGAAAGCTGTCTCGTGAATATAGCAAGTTTAAATTAATAGTTTTTAGGATTCTAGAATTTTTTTCTTGAATTCACAAACCAATTCTTCAAATCTTGTGAGTAGTGACTGATAGATATTCATGCTTGATTTTGCATGAATATGGGTTCAAATGTTTTAAAATGCACCATATTACCGTTTTTAAGTCACAGCCGAAGTTTTGTTTGAAAATCTTTCACATTATCATACATAGATGTTCTAAGTTTATCTTTCCTTGAATAATTAAGTTTAATTCCTTTAAATATTTTGTTATATCGACCATAAATTCGAGATTTAATATCCATTTTGCATTTTAATGTCAGAAAAATCTTGTGCCTCTATTTCTAAGAATAAAATAATTTTGTTTCTCCAATCAAAGAAACTTTTCTACAAATTGTGACAAGATAGCCAACATGTTTCTTTGTATTATGGCAAATCTTCATGATCACATGCCATGCCATAAATTGTAAATGATTCAAATCATGGGCTCAGATAAAATTGTTTATTCCTGTAACATTTGCTAAGCTACATGAGTTCTAAAATGATTTTCATCCAAATATAATATCCATAAACATTTCAATAACATATATTAATTTCCTATTTCTAATACATTTCCAAACATGATCGTATAAAATTTCAATAAACTATAAATGAATAGACTAACCCCGGCTGCTACACGTTCCACGCAAAACATTTTTACTTCTACTCCACGTGTTCGGCGCTAACGAACTGAACCAGGGAGTAGACAGTGAAGCCACGGAAACAGACCAGGCCGGGTTCAATTTCCGTGTCAAGGTTTCATTTTTCAATTTTCAGAATATGATATCTAGATGCGAGTAAATACTCACTTAAAAAAATGCAATATGTTTGGCTATTTGATTCTTAAATATGCAATCCCTTACAATTATAGTAATTGTAAAGGTGGCAGCAATGAGCCAACTACCGAGTTGAAGGTGGCTGCGTTATCTGATATCTCGTGATCTTAATAAATCACACTTGTAACCGACGATTTCCACACATCCATCACAGACTGTACCTTAAAAATATGAGTAAAGAATGACCCTGGGCAAGGGACGATTCCTGGATAGCTCAGTGGTTAGAGCATTGGCGTAATAAGCCAGAGGTTCCATGTTCTATTCCTGTCTCCATGTGTCATTTTCAATTTTCAGAATATGTTCTCCATTTTGTTTGATTTCCTCTTAGAGAAGTTTGAATCCCATGTAATTAAACTATGTGTATTCTTCATATGGTGCAAAAATGGGTTGGGTAGGCTTAAATTTGCTCTAATCTTAATACTGGCTCTAGGCTTACTACAAATTATGTCCAATACAACATCGGTGATGGTAAGGGCATAACAAATCTAGTTTATAACCCTTATTTGTGCGTACTAATCAATTCAACCAAACACCCAACCAAAACTTGTTGGCAGACTTGCACGAGGCGTACATACGGTATGACGAATCTTTTCTCGTGCTTCTTCCAATGTTGGCAACCCTGGCGGTAGTTTCAGTTCCAGCGTGTAGGTCTCACCACACTCGCGTCGCCGTTGTTACCACGTCCGGCGCAGTTTCAACTTGTCGCCATTTCCCTCTTACCCTTTCCTTTCACACCCACACATTTATTCCTACACGGGCGAACTTTGCCCTTTGCCCAATTTGAACATGTCATTATGGTTTTTTTTGTAGTCCTTGTCCTTATTTCAATGGTATATAATATATTCTTGTTTTATATTCGATTCATTATTAATTTTTTTCTTTCATTTTTTTTAGCTTAATATGTTGAAACTAATATGTTTGACTAACAACTTTCAAAACTCAAATACAAAATACACGAAAACACGGTATCAAATGTAAATAATTTGATAAATGTTCTTTTTAAGTTATTATATGACTGGAACAATGTTGTGTTGTAAAATAAATTTTAAATATTACTTAAAATGATATGCTAGAAATGTTAGGTTGGTATTATTCACTTTCCTCTGTTAAAAGTTGACCATTTGCTCCCGACAATCGTGTCCAGTCTTCGAACTAATACTAAGGACCCGAACTGAACTCGTCCCTAATTTATTGAATCAATTGATTAAACATACAATAAACGTTTGAATATTTATATTAAATTTGTTGATAAAAGTTTTAATTATTAGATATTGATACAATGCACTTAATTATCTTCTTTGCTTTAGTTCTAACTGTGGCTAGGCTAGTTCTTACGTGTACTGTACGTTACACCTTATTCTATTATTTTAATTATTATATCGCTTCATTTCATCGACAAAATTATTGGACACTGTTCATTAACATGGATATAAAAATCATGGCAACTACCTTCTTCGGTTCAAGTGACCTCCCACGAAGTTGTAAAGAAAAAATAGTCACTTTCCTTTACTCACTCTATTATTATTATTATTATTATTGTTATTATTATTATTATTATTATTATTATTATTATACATAATGGAACGTTCTTCTTTCCTAGTGAACCTTATTCATTTTGGGAAAGGTGGTCTGAAACTCTTCACTATCAGAATTCTAATATATAATATAATTTTGGCAGGACAAAAAAATACCTTTCAAACGTTCCTTCCTATGACAAATAGGGAAATATGTATGCTATTAGGTAATATATTATTATTATCTACACCAGTGATCACATGGTATAGGGCAAAATGTTCGCAGTTCACTGGATTGTCAGTTCTGGGAGGTCTTGGGTTCGAATCTGGGCTGGGTAAACTAGATGGAATGTGTAGTTTTATGATAATATATCCACGTACTCTTTATAAGCTATCTTTCTCATAAGTATATAACATATTAAAACTTTAACAACCATTTAACCATAGAGTTGAAAACCATAGCTCAAAATAAATGTAAAGGAACTCCTCAGGGAATTTCTCGCTCCATTGTTTAAAAAATGAGATATTTACTCATAACTCGTAATATATGTTAAACGAAATAATATGCACTGGCAAACCAGAGCATAGATGGCACTACACATAAGTAATACATATTTTAACTCCAAGTATTCATTTTATAATTTTATTTTTTAAGAAATAAAGTTCTCATTTTTAAATTTGGATCAATAAAAAGATCAATATTGTATCCATAAGGGTAAACACTACGTATTAAAATTTCAACTTCCCGTTAAAATTTAGAGCTCTGATTAAAATTTTCGACATTTAATTAGGAATTGCACATCTTATAGTTATCGCATTGCTATTAAATTGCTCATTTATAAAGTTTGTCCAATAAAAAAAGGTAAATACTGTCATTGGAGTCTAAAATAATAGAGATAAACCGTTGCTGTAAAAATATTTTCACTAAGAAGTAAAGGAAAAAGAACATACACTTTTTGAGAGAATTGTATGTATTAACTTTATAGCCCTCGAGAAGTATTGCATTAAGACTTAAGTAGTATCTCTGTATAAATAAAGCTCACGAAATTGTATTAATTTATTTGCCAATATCTCAGAGCCTATAGATGTGATAAAAATATATTTCAAATAAAAGTGTTTTTTTTTAATATTTCTAGAATTTGGCATATGTTATTTAGTATCTCAAATATTTGAGGAGATATGGAAATTCTCATTTCTGTAAAGTGCCCTATAATTCATGTTTATGGGAAAATGAAAATAGCAATTTTATCTATAATCTCAATCAACGCCTAAAAGGAATTTAAATCAAAATCATACTAGCCAATTTTTCGGAAATCTATTTTTTTATCTTTTCGCCGTATAGTATACTGGTCTTAATTTTAGGGTTAAATAGACACACAAACAGATGACATAGCAAAACCTAATCTTGAGGGTTCGGGGGTCATAAAACGTTGAAATCCATTAAAATCTCGGGTTAGTTTGTTTTGACGGTCGTAATACTTTTTTTACCTTTAGTGTTCGTAAAGTTTAAATATATATATTTGCGTATAGCTTAAAAATTATTGTTTTTATAAATATATATTTTAAATAAAATGTTTTTAATATAAATTGACCTAAATATTTCTATTATAAGTAATTTCATATCTCTAAGATTTACGGAGATTCGATAAAAATATTAGAGTTTACGCATCAGTCTGGAACCTTTAAAGTCACGAAATATTGAGAGTAACAATTTTTTTAATAGTTATCAATTCTTATAATTTAAGTTTAATCAAAATCTTTAAAACCAATTTTGATAAAATCTAATTTTCTCTTTTTGATCTGAAAGAAACTACCCTGAATTTCTGAATCTCTTATGGCAAGCCTGTGAAAATCCTTGATACCAAGTTTTAGCCCGATCGGTAAAATAGTTTAGGCTCTACTCCAAGGTACAGACAGACAGACGGCATTGCAAAAAACACTTTTTTTGGATTATAGGGGGAGTTGGGGTTATTAAACGTCGAAATTAATCCAAATCTAAAGTTTGAGTTTTCTTACGATCACAATACTTTCTCTATCTGTAAGGTAACGAGAAACTAAAAAGGGGTCGCAAGAGCATTTTTATAATATTAGGAGGCCTCAACTTTGTAGCTGCAGACTGTACAATTATATTCCATGTTTAAATGTAGGTCAATGGTATCAGTATTGTTTTAGCTTTGATCTGATGATGAATACATCATCCACTTCTTATACGAATAAAAACGAAGATTTTTTTAAAATTTACAGCTGCCTTATTTCTCTTTAACCCTCTTTATGATGTTAAAGGCATTAGACATTTCTTATTCACTCTTTTATAGAGAAATTTGCGAGATTTATTTTCATGTGATAGCAATTCTATGTTATGTTATTATATTTTAAAGAAATTTTCTTATTATCCTTTGATTTTGGATTCGTGTTTTGGATAATTAATTTGTGAGATATGCTTTATTAGAATGTTTGTTATTATATTTAAAACATACGGTTGATGGTAGGATAGTCTAATTAGTTTGAAGTTATTTTAGATATTATAAATCACGCTACTCAAGGGATTATTAAAAAAATTTTTATATAAGGCCCTATACATCTATCATGTAGGCCCGGCCTAGCGAATGCTTCCACGGTAATTAGAGATTTTTTTCTCATAGGAAAATAAAGTTTTTCAAACAGCCTAGCATGAACTTTTATCTAAATATAGAATTTCTATAAACCACTTCATCTTTAAGCTACAGGTAGTGGTTTTTACTTATAAATTATATTATTTTTCCATCAGTCAATTTGGTCGTGGGAGGGTGTGAAAATTGTCCCCTTTTGTTCCTTTCCCTTAGGTTAAACCATATTTTCACCCACCTCCCACTCTAAATCATTTATAATAATGTATTCTTGTAAGCAAACTAAATCAAATTTTAAAATTATGGCTTTGAGATGCCAAGGGACTATTAATTTTAAATTTCAAACCTCTGTGTGCAGTAGATATCGCGCAAATCTCAATATAGACAAACTCTTAATTTTATTAATTTATAAATATAGATAAGATAATATACCCCTTCCCCTCCCAGTGTTATATTTTAAAAGTGGAAATTATTCGACTTCTTAGTTGTTTTTAGTTAATTTTGAAAGTTTTTAACCGCTTTACCCATTTTAACAACTCCAACTTTTATGCATATTATTTTAAGTCTTGTTTTAGTCTTTGAAATTGTGTTTCTACCTTCCTGCAAAATTTAATTAAAATATATATATTTATTCTCTAAAAGGCATTTTCTATATATAGACCCCCAAGACCCCAAAATTCTCAATGCACCAGCTTGAAATCTCTTATTTTTATATTTTTCTGCTTATTTGAGGCAATCCCTCTACCATCCTGCCAAGCATTGTGCCAAAATAGTGCTATTTTCAAAATGTTTGGGAAAAAAAATCACTCATCAGTGAACTGTGAACAGTGAATGGAGGGCTAATGTCAAAATAAAGCCTCAAGGTTCAATCTAGAAATCACGTTTGAGTAAAATTAATCAAACTACTTCAGATCCCCAGCCAAGGATATTTAGAAAGACATATAGAATTATATATTTATATATATATGTCTATATAGACATATATATATTTATATATATATGTCTATATAGACATATATATATATTTATATATATATGTCTATATAGACATATAGATATATATAATATGATGTGTGTAAGAACTATTTATATAGTTCTTAAACACATAAAAAGTAATGCTTCATCATCATTTCCTGAAAATTGAAAAATGACACCTAGACATGGGAATCGAACCCGGGACCATGTCTAGGTGTCATTTTTCAATTTTCAGAATATGATATCTAGATGGTGAATTACTTTCTAAAATGCACAAATAATATCTCCGGCTATTTGATTCATCATTATTTCAAATTCGATATTTTTTACGATTACAATATTTTCTACAATTACTAGTCAGTAAAAATAAAAAACTTTAAATAAATCTATTTTAATAAATAAATAAAACTCATCCCTCTTGCAATGTTGTCAAATGAGGAGTTCAGAAATACTCACCTCGATACGTTTTTGAGTTCTATCTTAATCGTTTGTATAGAACTAGAATGAAGTTCCCGGCTTTTTACGAAATAATAGTTAAGATAAAAATAATAAAAAGTGCAAAAGGATAAAAAAGTAAAACTAATCATTAATTTAAAAAAAGGTTAGATAAATAAGATTAACATGATTGAAAGGACAGTAAGAGGAAAACAGGTAGAAAGAGATAAATAGTGCTAAAGGGGAAAAAAAAGGGTCGAATAAAAAGATCTAAATGGAAAATAGGGGTCGAATTATAAATATAGTCAATTTCTTAAAACAATTTTGCCACTTTTAAAATACCCCTTTAACCCTGTCTACTGCTTTGACCCTTTTTAACTATTTGCCATTTTTAACCTTCCTACCCCTTGACACTTTATTGCAATTTGTACAACTTTTTCCCCATTTAACCTTTTGTCTTATTTACCCATTTTAACCCTTTTACTCTTTTGACACGTTTTACAGTTTTATTTCCTTTACTCCTGTTATATTTTGACCCTTTTTATATTATTTACCTTGTATACCCTTTTATAAAATTAAAAAGAAGTAATTACGACTTTTTCCATGAAGTATCCAGCAATGACTAGGAGTAATATTTGAGTGTAAATTGTATAAAAGGATAAAAAAGAATAAAAATTAAATCAAATCTTTTTTTAAAAAAAAAGAGGGATATTTGATTGTGGGAATATAATTAAAACGAATTAATGGATAAAAAGGGTATTAAGTAAATAGTAAAAAATTGTTAAATAGGACAGAAAGTAAATGTAGTAAAAATAAAAAAGGTATACAAATTAAAAGGAGTAAAAGTCTCACGTGAAACTCATGTACTATAATAGAGGAATCAAATTTGAACTCATCCATTTCTCAGGCTTACATTTTGAAATTAGATTTGGTCAGACGGAATTTGGCTCTCAAGGAAAGTTTATGGACTTACATATCAAACTTCTACTTTATATCATAACAAACACGTTTTTTTATATTAGTGATATGATCCTTGAGGGAACCCACCTTTCCCATTTACTGGGTCGTTATTTTAAAATCCAAAGATTAAACCATAATATTTGATTGGGGTGGTTCTTGTGTTTCGTATATTTTATTCTTATGATAAAAAAAATTGGCAAACCCTTTTGAATGTACTACATCCCATAATCCCTAATAAATTAATGTATATAGTAGGTGACAAAAATAATTTAAAAAATATTAGAATGATTAAATGATATTTTAATAGAAAGTATTTGCTAAAGGTGCTCATCTTACGTTTTCTTGCCGGTTGTAAAACCTAACTTGGGTTGTAGTAAAGTCAGTGATAGAGTATGGGGAAACCCCGATTTACTAGATCCGTGATTTTTTTGTTTTCATTTTAAAATCCATCGCTAGCATCGGTTTTTCGGTTTTATATTATTTTTTCTAAAAATTTTAAATATTTTAGTTTAAAAAATGAAACGCAGATTTTTATTATTAAATTATTAATTTGGTTCTTAGTGCTAAAATTTTCTTACTGTCATTTTCAAAGTGAGAAAAGTTTGATGAGGGTTTTCTGGGGTATATATCTTCACTATAGTATATAGGTTAAAATGTTTATTGAAAATTCACTTGTAAAGCTTATGTTGTTTAATTTTACACATAATTATAATAGTTAGATTTGCAGTCTTGGTCGGGCAAACTTCGGGGGTTCTCCTAAATCGTTTTCCACTCTCACTCCAAAAAAATGTGGGCTCACTTTCTTCAAATGTAACCTTCCCAATTCCTAATCCGTTTGCGTAAATAGTAACTAAGCGAATAGACCGAAAGGGTAGTAATACGTGTTGCTAAGTATAAGTAAAATGAAATCTATTTTTGGATGTTGTTTTTATGTAGACGCCGAAATTCTTAAACCAAGATTCCATGAAAGCTAAAAGTTTGCATTATTTTAAAGAAAGCCAGAGGGTGTGCACATTGGATGTAATTTTTTTTAAATGCCATCTATTTGAGTGACAATTAATGTCTTAAATCACGTGAACAACAATGTGAATAATGAATATGAATATGGTATTAATTTTTTTCATCTAGCTCAATCACCAAGAAAAACATAAACTTTGAATCTAAAGAGATATTTTATAAGATCATTCAAATTGAAATTTAAAGAGAAATTAGAGTTTGGTTTGGTTAATTATTTGGTATTACCATTAGTAGACATATATTTATTTTTTAATTATACATTCAAACAAACATATTACATATTTCAATAAGAGGCAGATAATTCAGAGAGCTTAATGCCTAACGACCACCAGTACAGGCCACACGCAACAAAATTTTGGCCTTGTTGAAAACCGAGAAAATATCCTTAATATAATTAGGCTGACTGAGATACAATGCCTGACAAACTATAGGCCTTGAACAACGGACGCCTGAGATAAATCATCATCCAATAATAAGCTACCCTTTCGTACCGGTATACACGTGACAAAGCCCTCTATCTTGCCAATGGTGGTGGTATGGGGCAGGGGAAGGGTGAGGAGGCATCACAGATTTCTACACCTAGGTACAGTAGCCCCATGGCTTCTTTGGTGTTGATTAACAGCTCACAGCTGACAGCTTACGACTTTGAAAAGTTACCAGACTCAATTATGTATCCCTACGCCGAACCATATGATCTGCAAAAACATGTGTTTAGCAGCTGTCACTTCTGACAGTCAAAATGTAGGTATATACCTAAGTTTTGACTCTCAGTCAGCACCAAAGAAGCCATGGGGCTACTGTACCTAGGTGTTCTGAGGTGAGTTTTCCTACATGGTCTACCCATTCTTCCTTCAATAATATGCTTAAATATGTACTTTAAATTTTACCTTTCTTATCCCTATCCACATCTGAGTAAGCATGCGAATAGCCCAGAGGGGTTAGTAAGACGCTGAGAACGGAACATTTAAAATATAAGAGAGACATGCTTGGAAAAAATAACCCCACACCCAACATTTCTTGTAAATTCTTCAACTTTTGTTTATACATATTTTTTAGCGTTTGTTTTTATCCATGAACTACCATATTTCATATCCTTTCAAAAAATATTCGACGCAGTAGATAGAAAAGCCTTACGGGAGTGTAAGGCTAATGTTTATTTATTCGAGGGGATAATTTATAGCCAACAGTTGGGCGGCCCTTCCTGGGCACGTGTCGGACGTGACGGGAACACTAAAAACGTTCAGCCAGTAGCGAAACTCCCACTGGCTTCCTTTTATCTCTTCGAGGTGCTTTGTTAGCTCTGCGAGGTTCACGGGGAGGGGGGAGTAGGGGGATTTTGCAATTGCCTTTTGACAATGCATTTTGTGGTATGACATTTTGACCTAATTTGGTTGGGAAAAGTACGTTTCAGCCATTTCTATGAAGGGTGTTTATAGATAAACTTATTTGCTCAACGAGGCAACGTCAGCTACAATAGGGTAAGTATTAATATTTATTTTAATATATATATATATAGAAAAATTAATTTATTTTTATTGGTGTTCTAAACCTAAAAAGTGTTATTTATGGTTATTATCTTATTAATTTAAAAAAAAACCATCTTGCCTTTTCCGGCGCGATTGATTTTATCATCACACAAACTACATACTAACTTAAGGTTGGATGAGAAGAAATACTATTCTATGCCAGTATGTTTTCAGTTGTTATAGAAAAAAAGTATTGGTCAAAATAAATAAAATATTGCTTCAGTAGATATATATTTAGTTTAATATTCTACACCTAGTAATCCCAACAGATCTTGAATATTTATAATAAGCATAATGGAATTTTATGATAAGCCTTTCAAATTAAGAGAAAAAATTAAAATTAAATAGCAGGATTCCCATGGGAAATATTCAGGGACTGTTGAGATTGTTTTATGTAGAAACTTAAATTAAATGCAGTTACAGAAGACATTTTATTCATTGTGTTAATTTAAAAAAAAAACCTGCAAAAATACTGGTCTTGTATCACGTTCCCTTCCATCCACCTTAATTTTAGACTATACAAAGCAACTTAGAACACAAGCATGTAGCCTGAACAGGGAGTAAGACGTGGTCCTAAAAATATAAGTAAATGCACCTTGAATACCCCTAATTAAAAAACTTTATTTAGACCCTCTTCGGTGGCTGGATAGTCTAAACAGCCCCTCTAGTGTTTGACAGGCTTGCTGATTATGGGGATATCGAGGATTTAATCCCGTTTGGTTTTACTGAGGATGATATTTCCTAAATGCTTTCCCACTCTTCTGCCATGCAATTTCGAATAAATTACCTCTAGAATTCTTCCTTCCCCATCCCTACCATACTATAGTAATATCTTATGCGTATAACCTGAACCAGTATAAAGAAAAGTGAATTTTTATAACAGTAAGTTCTAATTTTTCTTGTAAAATTATGTGTTATTGTTTAATTATAAGGTTTATATGTACTTTAATATTATTTTATAATATAGGTGCTCTTAAAATTGGGAAGATAATATTAATATTTCAATTTTAAGCTACATTTAAAATTCATCTAGTCAAGTTAAATGGTGATGGAAGCTCAGGGCGTGAATCCCAACGGGATATTCTATGCTTGGTTTTTCCCCCCTCAAAAGTTTCTTACTGTAACTCAAGGCCAACGAAAGAATATTCTTTCTGAATTTCGCCCTCCTCCTCCCTGCCCCATTAATATGAGTAGCCACAAATAAAACGAATAAGTGAACCCTGATGGTACTAGAGCATTGTAAACACTAAGAAAATACTAGCGAGCCCGTTTGTATCACATATTAGGCTAAGCTACCAGCTTGTATGTTTTTTGCTTAAATATTGTGAGTAGTTATCATTTCATGTACTCTAGGATTTATATTTGAACTGGTTCTTTCTCATTAAAAAAACGCTATGATGTGAGCCCGTAAGCGAGATATACTTACCGGGCAACCACCACCGCTAACGATGATAATAGTTCTAGCCTTTGTGGAAATAGGGTATCAAGCGGTCAGACCAATGAATCCTCCAGCCTTTAATCTCAGTTTTTTAAACCGTAGCTGCAAATTATTTATTAATGTAGTTTATCATCTGTCCTCAAGTTTGAGTTTGACACCGTATCTGAACCACTGCTGCACATATACATTTTGGAAGTGCTCAGTTGATAAGAGTGCTTCATCTTACTACCCATTCGAGCTCTATACACCTACAGTAACGGAGTAGAGATGAGGAACGTGTAATTAAGAGAAAGTGTGGCCATATGGATGTTGAGAGACAATTAGAATAATAATTTAGCTAGAAATTCACTTCAATATACCTTGAAAAGAGCCAAACCCTTAACCTCTCTCCACCTTTTTGGAAAACCAGACAACAAGAAACGAACACTTTTAGGTTGATATTGAAGGGGACGCGAGACAAGGCCAGATTTTTTTTCAGTTTTAATGGCGAAACATTTTTTCAGCCAAAATAAATAATTGCTCCTGTACAAACATAGAATTTAATTTTCTTCTCATGGTGACCCCCAAATTTTTTAACCTCTGTCAAGGATGTTGTGGAATTTAATGATAACTATTTATATTCATTAAAATTTGTTAGATAATGCCAGCATTCTCATGACAGATATTCAGGAACTATTAATATCAACATGTGAAGAAAATTAAACTCTGTGTTTGTATTGGAGCAATATTTTATTTATTTTGGCCAAAAAAATGTTTGCTATAAGAACTGCAGAACCACTGGCCTTTCCTCGTGACCCCTTCCATACCACCTTAATGGGTGTGTCAACTAGTTAGAGATGATAGGAAATGTAAATACATTCAATTTAGTTGTAGTTGCGTTTGATATTTAATGTTGTGTGATTGCTGTTAAGTTCATGTTATTATATATCATTAGCAATTAGCATTGTAGCACGGGTCAGTGGGAATACGGTTTAAATATAGTGGAAAGGTTGAGGATTAGTTCATTGCCGGATGTATTGAGGGAGGATGGAGGTTTTTAAAGTTTCCCACATTTACTTTTAAATTAACCATTATATTCCCTACCTCCTTAGTATAAGTAGGTGCATAAGCCAGGCGTGTAGTAGGAAGTGGTGCATTCACAAAAAATACCTCATCAGATTTGATTGCATAATATAGGACCAATGAATGTAAAAATCCAAGATCTTAAGAAATTTAGGAACAACCAACTGGCGTAATATATTATCAGTTGCTTTTCTCCATTAATATATATATATTTAGCACCGCGTCTTACTATCCGTTCGGGTTATACGCTTTATGTACTAATTACTCCAATGGATTAGGAATTGGGAAGGTTGAATTAGAAGAAGTGAACCCGCATTTGCGTGAAGAGAAAGTGGAAAACCATTTAGGAAAAACCACCCCCAGTTCACCCGTTTGAGATTCGAACCTCGATCTCCCCGCCCTCAACAGTCGAGCTAAACACGACAAGCGCGTTAGTCAACTACGCCACCTAGGCGGGTTTCTCCATTAATGATCATGGTAAGTTCAAAATAAGAAGTCTCTCAGGTTAAAAAAATTGTCTAAATAATATTACATTAAATAGTATAAGGTTTTCTAATCCTACTGTAATAAAATATTTATGATTCTGGTTAGTACGATTAGTGAGACGCTGTTATTTAACAATTAAATGGAATATCAGTGAAGAAATGGTAGAGTGTGAATAATAACTTTTTGTAATTGTTCATGATTTTGAAATCATTTGCTCTGGCAGGTTTAGCCAATGAAGGAATGGAGGAGAGGTTGTTTTTTTCCCCTATTAATTTATTTTATGTAAAATATTAGCGATGATAACTGACAATTTTTTATGAAGTATTATAATACTAGGTATATTTTCGGATATTACATAGCAATGATGAACGATTCACCATGAAATAATTTAGAAGAGTAAAAAGTCTTCCTCGCAAAAAACAAAAAAAAGAGAGCTGAATTTATTTTTCAACCAATCGAAAATAAGAAAGTATTTCTTACTTTAAAAAAGAAAAAAAAAATATATATATATATATATTCGTGTTGGTAGGGAGTTTGAGACCGCCTCACACAATATCAGGCTAAGTCTTTGTTCGGCCGTTTTCACTTTTCTTTGTGACGTAGGGAATCGTGTTTGAAACCTCCAGTAACGCTAGCAACAGCTCTCTTTCGCCTCTTCAGCGTGACTTTTTGGCGGGCGTTGATGGTGGGACGGGGGTAGAAAGGCAAAAAACATTTTATTTCAAGAACTCGTTTCTTTGCTGGGTAAAATATAACGGATAAAGTTGAAGAGGTGGGAAGGGGGGAAGGAATAGGAATTGTAAAATACGAAAGAGAAGGGAACATGAAAAAATATATGAAAAGGAACGAGTGAAGAATTGTACAAAACGTCATCTTGTTTAGTTCCTTTTCTGCCTACCTCACATTGATGGCGCCACTGTTTCCCGCGTCCAACCAAACAGGAAGTGAAGGGTGGGTGAAGGGGATGTTTCTTCCCTTTCATATATTATTCTTTTCTTCAAAGGAAAAAGTGAGGATAAATGAATGTAAGAAAAAGGAACAGAATATAAAGTTCCATACACAAAGCACTTTTGAAAACTAAAATGATTTAATATACCGGTACGTGCCTGGAGTTTGGAGCTTTTTATGGTGACGTTCAATTGTTATAAAAATAATTTAAATTACGTTTTCAATGAAAAAAAAATCATAAACATGTTTTATTCAAACCATAATAAGGGTCGTCATATGGAATATGACTAGGCCAAGCAATGCTTGTCATAAATGTACCACTAACATTCTCCTCCAATTTAATGACACTCTTTATTTTTAAAGTCAATAAACATATCTTGGTCGATTATTATGATTTGGGTGTGATTGTTTAACTGGATAGTAATGGGGGTGTGGATAATTTACTAGTACAGTCTCATCAAGATTTGCTTGCCCTCGCAACAGCACACGAGCCACGCTTGGTTTAAATATATTATAATGTTCTTCAAGTTTTATGAACTCTTAGCTTTCTTTGCATCTCTTTTAACATATAAATAAATGAATAATCTCTGGCTATGGTTAAGTAGTCCAAGGTGTTAAACTTGTGTTGCGCTTTGTCACTGTTAGGGCTTATATCCCAGGTGAGTCCATGCATATGTAATTTTCAGTCTCGTTCTCCCATCCGCTATTCAAGTTATCGTGGTCGTTTGACTCACCATCTTTTTCCCTTTAAATGAAATATAGTTATCATACCTTGCGTCAGTGGCCATGTAGACAGACAGGTTCGTTTTTGTTTTGTCTAGTTATCCTCATATAGGTCCTACCCAAGGT
Source organism: Timema californicum (assembly GCA_902141385.1). Taxonomy (NCBI): domain Eukaryota; kingdom Metazoa; phylum Arthropoda; class Insecta; order Phasmatodea; family Timematidae; genus Timema; species Timema californicum. The sequence goes on from CABFOW010000172.1 coordinate 80,703, forward strand.
GGCATTTTATTAATAATATCTCGCCACCCCTTCTCACAAATGCGGGTAAACGTAATTTAAATTTTACCTTTATCACCCCTAACCTATGTGTGTAAATATGCGGATATCTCGGATTGTCAGAAAGACGCGTAGTAACAAAATATTTTCAAAAATCAAACAGATTGTCTTGCTTGACAAATCATTAAACTAGTAAACATCATTATTTAGCAATCATCTGAAATTTCTTGAAAATATCTTTAAATATTCTTCAAATCGAACAAATTTAAGGTAACAATTTAAAGATATTCATATTTGGACAATATATTTATAATTTTACAAAAAATTATTTATTTTGAGACATTTTGCTAGCTTGTTATATTACATAAATTCTCACATTGTACATTTTCACTGTCATATTATTTTAGCTATCTTTACATTATCTTAAGGGCCTGGTCAATGGCCGGTGTAAGAGAAGAGTCGCATAAGCGCAATCCCTAATTTACGGTATTAGAAGAAACCAATTGAGCTATACTTTGTCTTCGGTGGCTCAGTCAGCCCACAGTGTTGCCAAAACTATCAGCAATTTAAAGCCCACCACCTGCTCTTCACCCATCCAAAGAATAAGACTGAGTTAGAATGCAAACAAAACAAAGCTATAATCCTTTGAAACCTTTATCACAGGTAGCAACTACCTCTGTATTGAAGGGGGGTAGATTCTAAACTTGTACATAGATTTGATGAGAGCTATTAGGGTGGAGTACCTAAGATTATCATAAATAGAAGGCAATGCATTTGTCAACTGGTTTGGTCTTTCAATGAAATTCATCCTGACCATAGAATACACGAATTGGAAGTTTTATAGCTCTTAGATATGTTCATTGGCAATCAAATTGTGGTATTTTCTGGTTTGGCAGTGATGGGGCGGTCAGGCATCAAATCCTGCCCGGGTGTGTGTCTACAAAGGGTGTTTTTTTTATGTTTCTCACTCTACCTACACGCAAATAAGGTTACAGTGTCTATAATAAAATAGCCAGAGATTATTTATTTAATTTAATGTATTAAAAGAGATACAAGGAATACTAAAAGTTCATAAAAAATTGAAGAAAATTTTAATATATTTAAACCAAGAGTGGCTCGTGTACTGTTGCGAGGGCAAGCAAATCTTGATGGGACTGTACTATTAAATTATTCACACTCCCATAACTATTCATTTAAATAATCACACCCAAAACATAATAATCAAACAGGATATATTTATTAACTTTAAAAATAGTGTCATTAAATTGGAGGAGAATGTTAGTGGTGCATTACTTTTCTGTCAAGCCTTGCTTGACCTAGCCACATCTCATGTGATGACCCTTAATATCGTTAGAATAAAGCATGTTTATGATTGTTTTCCCAATTAAAATGTAATTTAAATAATTTCCTATAACCTATTAGTGCATTTAAATGGGTATGGATCAGATAAGTGGTTATACACAATTGGAAAAATGATAACATTAAGACGTGGTGCTGTGAATAAATATTTAATGAAGTGATAGCCTAAATTCTCCTCGAAACTATACCATGCCAAAACTGTGAACATGCACTAAATTACAAAATTAATAACTAAATCAGTAATAAATATTAATTAATAAAATTATATTTATTATTTAATGGTACATACAGTTTTATTAGTATGCATACATTTTTACATTAAAATATGATATTGTAGGCTAATGATGATTTATTTTAAAACACAATTTTATTGGATAAATAATTATAGACCTACAAATATTTTTATTTTAACATTACTAAAATATTACTCACTATAAATAATGAAAGCTAACAACTATATATTGGTAATTTTAGTATATTGCAAATTCTATCAAAATCGAAAATTACACCTATGAAATACCTATAATAGTATTATTAATTATTTTTAGCACCACGTCTCACTAACCGTTCGGATTATACGCACTTACGCTGTGTAGTGGTAGGGTGATTGTGAGATGAAATGAGGGACCTACAACTTAACGTGGAATCCAAACCACGGTGGAGGCCTGGCATTCCACACATTCACAAGTTGTGATTATTACCCGTCTTGTCAGAGGTGAAGGAAGGGTTTGGCAATCAGATAAATCTGCGCCGGGACAGAGATTTGAACACCTTACCCCTAGACCTCCAGGTCACCAGATATTTACATTAATATTTACTGAATAATTAGGGTATACTTGTAACAAGTGTTGGTATTTAATGTTTTCATCCTCACCAGTAACCTTAGAGGTCTATTTGGGCTATGAAACTGACAAGAAGATACTTGATTCAATAGATACAGAAGTTAGCGAGTAGAGCTGAATGATCAGGGCTCAAATCCATGTTATTTCGTTATTTTTCTATCTTTACACAGTCGCTCTATCAAAATGCTATCTGAAAATACGTATTGGTTTAATTTGAAATAGTTTAAAAAATTGTACCACCGCCCTTACTCTTCCTCGAAGACTAAGGCTGGCGCACAATAAAAAAATAAACCAAAATAATAAATGTAGTAAATTTGCAGAGGGCGGTGAGAAATGCAAAGGGAAAAGTAAACACTGCCAGTTTACTTATTATGTCCTTGAACTCGTACTCCAAAAACATAGTTTTTGAACACCAAAAAGGATGACCTGAGCAGGAAACTAAATTATGAAGAAATATGTCAAAAATAACATGGTGTAGTTTTATTGATATTGACTAATAAATTTGAACAGAATACATAAAATAGAAAATGAGTTATTTGTACAATCGGAATAGTATACTATTTAGTGAAGCTATTAGTATACGACAGTATATTAAAAAAAGGAAACAATGGACTCTACAGGCCCGCAAGGCCAATGAGTTAAATTACGGAAAATATTACCATACAAAATCTGGTCGTATAAAACAAACTTACTCCTTCCGAGTAATAACATTAAAGTTTTGCCATATAGGC
>CABFOW010000172.1:84567-215891 GCA_902141385.1 Timema californicum
GACGGCCCTGCCGAGAGAAGTGAAAAACATCACGGACAACACAAGTAAATATACAATTATACCAACTCAGAGAGGGGGATAAGGGGTGACTACAAACATAGGAAAACAAGACACATTGATGGGAGGGAGGGGATAAAAATGTACTGGCGTAGAGCTAAAATGAACATTCTCGACGAATCACAGTCTTACGGCGCATGCTCGCCACACACACATTCGCACCCCGCCAAGAGGGATAGAGCATTTTACTGGCTCAATGTTTATTCCTCGTTCCACATTTTTGTGGAGGAAGGACGCCTTTATTCTAGCGTGTGGTAAACAGTCGGTTGGCGCAGCACAGTGGGGGACTTTTGGTGAGTTTCTTAAATTTAGAGTCTTATTTTGGAGCATATATTTCCGATAAATGCTACAAATTGCTAGAGTGGGACTCATCATACGCTTCATTGGGTATGCAGACTGAACGTCAAATTCCTTTAGCCTGATTTGCTGTTTATGGCAAGGTCCGGGTTTGAATCACGGGAGGATTTAATGATTATCTTTTCCTAAACGGATTATTACTCTTCCTCCACACAAATATACACATTCTCTAAACCTAACCTTCACTATCTTTACACACCCTTTGAGTAGTAATTACAAATGTGTCTAGCCCGAGGAGGTCTTAAGACATGGTAGGCAGGGGAAAGGGTGGAGATAGATACATACGCATTGATTCCAAAATTAGTGTTTAGGCCAGGAATATGTCTTTTTAACATCTTGGGTCACTCGAATATATAAGCTATCAACTGTATCAACAGTAAGTAATGAATTTAAATTAATGTACACAAGGCATTTATAAAAAATATGAAATAAGTTATGACTGGAATTCAAACCCCGATCTCCTCACCATTGGAAGTACAATCAATCTCTTGCGAGAGTAATGCCTAAACTTATAAAAGTACGCCACCTATTATTATCTTGAACTAGTTCTCCAATCCAGTCCACCTCATTACTCATGAGGATGACATATAGAGATGTATACTTGTTTTGGGGGAGAAATTCCGCTAATAGTTTATTGATGACTTTTTTTTTTCGAAATATTAATATTTTAAAAGATGGCCTTAGTAATTTGGTTCAAACTAGGTAATTTTTAAGCTTATTGCATAGTAGATAATTATATATAGAATGTTTGTTTTTCTAAAAAAAATCATTTAATTATAATATCTATTTATTACTGATTTTTGTGAAGTTATTTTTTTAATTCCCCTAATGATTAGGTTCAAAACTGAAATCGAGGGACTAATTTGCATTATCAATATTAATGTATCTCTATTTATCTAAATAATTAATTCATGGGTTGTTTAACTTCAATGAATGATATAAAATTGTAATTTTTTGAGATTGATCTTGAATATTGAATTCAAATGATCAGTTTTTGATAACATGATAGCAAGTAATTTTAGGGTAATGTACAAATAATTACTTTTGAGAACTTACATTTTTTAAATAGCCATTTTGAACAATTTGCTTTAAAATAAATTAATAAAGCGTGTTTATAATGAGTAACAAGATGATTTGTTTGTTTTGATAAGGAAAACATATAAGGATAGTTTACTTAAAGCCTATTATCAAAAATGTTTAATATTAGATTTGAAAATAATACTTAAACAATATGAGAAAGTTTGTGCAATTGTGCCATACCATTTATTTACTTTACCATCTAATGTATTTATTTTAATTTCATTGTTATGTTTATTTTATTTTAATTCCTTACTTGTAGCTAAAAAATATAATGGAAGCTACTACTGGCGAAATGTTCGAGTGACACATTTAATTTCATGACCCCCACTTCAGTAACCACATGGTTTAACACGCTACTCTCGCAGTAGACTAGTCTGACGATGACAGGGAGATCATCTCGGTCGAGTGTACTGAAGGGTTTTTCCAAAATAATTTCCCACTATCCTTCTTTGCAAATTCGGGTACAATGCATATAAATATAACCCTCCTAAACCCTAACTTAATTAGCATGATTAGTACATAGGCGTATAAGCCGAATGGGTAGTAAGACACAGAGCTAAAAGAAATAATTTGATATCGAATTATGTATGTTGGGCATTCATGTTTTGTTTTTTTGCACCATATAAAATGTTATTGTCTTCACACTATTTCAAAAATACCTGTTTTTATTCTTTAAAAATATATTTATGTCCATGTAATGTGTATTAAAAATAACTTTTCATATTAGTAAGTAGGCCTACATTTTCTTAGGTCTAATTATATAATGCGTACATATTTTTACTTCTGTTTGCTGCTTTTAACATTATATAATGTATAGTAATTTTACTTAAAAATAAGGGGTTTAAGTATACATTATAATTATCTTTAAAACCGTCTTCAGAACTCAAGCTTGTATTTATTTAACTAATCTAAAATTTGCATATGTAAATTGATTAAGTTTTATTAGTTTTACTTTGTAAAACCATTAGTAGTCTATGTTTTTCTTTTATTATGCTTCAAAAGCTTTACAAGTCAAATGGAAATATATATATATGTGTGTATAAGGTCCACTTTTTTACAAGTTTGGGGCCACATAAAACGTTAGAGCCATCATAATCTTGAGACTGCAAATTCCCATGATTATCATAATTTCTTAAGCCTATGAAAAAGTAAAAATGCTAATATTTTTAATAAATATCATTCTAAATAATGTTAAGTTCAATAAAATTAGATAATTTAAAAACAAAAATAGGTCTGTATTAAACTTTATATATTTACTATTACTAACTAAGGTTCATCCATATTTTCGTGTTCGGATTATATGCTAATTAGTTTTTGAATACAATAATATGAACTACTTATTCAATGTGAACCGTGAGTAAGATGGGTGCTTAGAAAATATAAAAATATTTTAAATTAATGAGTAAAAAAATAATGTTCAATTATTTGACTACTACAAACAACGCATATATTCTAAAAATTGGTCTGAATCATTAAATATTTTCCATATACTACTGTCAACTCTTTAGGTCTCAGCCTAAACTACAATACCTACTACCTTCCAAATGGGGTGCGGGTTGAACTAAGCAAAGAGAGAGAAAAGGAAAAGTAAGTGCACTGGTCTCACATCCTAGATCACATGCACACACACACACACACACACACGAACGTTTAAAAATTACAAGATGTTTGTGGAATTCTGTTTGACTATTCTAGCGTCCAAAATATCGATTCTAAATTTTACAACTACCACTCTCGGGCGAATACATTGATTCCTATTTCAGATTTCAGATAGTAGAAACATAATTTTAAAGCTTCACAATATTCGAATAAATGGCTCGTCTCGTCACTTATAAAACGATCGTGGCAACGCTGTAAATTACTAAACGGTACACGTAGTTCCTATATTCCTACAAGCAGCATTGCACTACAGTTACCAAACTATTTCAAGTTTTAATTTTATAAATAACTTTTTAAATCATAGTGTTAAACTAATAAATTATAAATACATTGCTATAATAAGAGAAAAGTACTATTAAGCCCTGTGGATTCTTCTTTTTCTAACATTAATAAATACATCCCATTTATCTGGTTAAATTAATTATTCATTTAAAAACTGATAAAAATAATAGAGCACTAAATAAAAGTTCTAATCCAAGAAAATTGAATTTTATATATTTAACTTAATGAAAACATTACATTCAAAATAGTGCGAGGCTGAAAATGTGATAGTTTTCATTGTTAAGTTTAATTAGTATGATTAGTAGAATATATACAGAGTCTTCTTTCTAGAAGAAATAAATTCCTTTTCATTGGTGAAAACTGATTTCAAATCAATAGAATGATTTTGTCACAATATTTTATTTTGTAATACAATGTTTTTATTTGTGATCAAATGTTGACCAGCCCCTTAATATATATTCTATAGCTTGTAGAGGAGTAGAATTTATAAAAAATCAAGTTAAACTTAAAACCTTAATCTTTTTTATTTATGTTCAAATTAATTCATGTTCGGTTTAAATTAAAACCGAATTTCTAAAATTTAAGTTAATAAATCATTTTTCCATAGTGAAAATAAGGTTAACTTGGTTTTACATTTTCATGTAAAGGAATTATTACAATCGTGAATATTCTCGGCCTCGAGTTTATGATGGGTCTTGCCGTTTTATATGCCCCCGTTTTCTAAATAGAGGTTCTTTCAAGTATATTTTATTTCCCTCCTGTCAGCTTAAACAATTTTATGATAGTTTAGACTTGATATTAATTTTAAAGAATATTTGGTCACTGGCAATATCTCAAGTATAAATCGCTATTTTAATTAAATTTTAAATATCAAAAAAAGCTTATTTATAGCTTAATCTTGAAAGTTGGAAATTTTTAGTTAGTGGATCAGATGGTTTTGTTCAAAACGGGTAGTCGGGGAGTTTATTGTATGGTAAAGACCACTTCAATCTTGATTTTTTTTTATACAAAATTACTTTAATATAAGCCTAGTTTATTGGAAACAAATTTATGAAAATGTTGGTATAAAATAGACTATACAAGAAAATATGTACGATTGTGTCGTACATTTTAAATTTATAATTCAAATCTCATTTAAAGATCATACTGTGTACATCGCTTGATAAAATCAGTTGCTATATTTTAAAAATAAAATAAGAAACGGGCAATAAAAAAAAGGAAGAACTCTGGCAAACTATCGTAAAAACATTTTAGTGTCATTACAAAACCACGACATCACGAAACCATAACATTATTAAGGTCATTGACTTATTTTTTATACTATCTTCATCATCATATTTTATGTTTTCATCACTCCAAGTTTTTTATGCATCACTTCAGGGTAAAAATGAAACAAGAGTACCTTAAAATGTAATGCACTAGGAATTATTTAATAGTATTCAACTTTCCAACAGTGTTCATTAAAATAAATGTATTATTCAAACCTATGATTGAGATGGTATTTCATATTTTCTTAATTATTTTAAATACAACTAAACACATAATTCAAATGTTTATATGACCTTAAGTTTGATTCTTTAATTTCAAAGTGTTCCCTAATGATTTATTACTAAGATCTTGTTTGATATATGTCTTAGTTTTCTGCTAATATATCAAATAATTAGTGATTTTAATCATTTTTAATATCTATCACATTCTGTCACATTTTATGATTATTTTTAAATTATATATGTTTGGATAATGATCTCTGTAATTTATTTGACACACATTTTCTAGTACTTAAATTTATATAAGAAATTGTATCAATTTTCCTATGTCCTTCATCGTTATTAGATATCTAAGGGTAGATTTTTTAAGATTGTTAAAATGTAAACATTTATCAAACAGCTCATTGATGACCTACTCCAAGGAATAGAAATGGGAAAGTGATCTATTTATGAAATGTTATAAATACAGTGGTGAAGATTGGATGAGAAAATCAATGTAATGAATAACGTTTGGATAAAAAAAACTCTCCTCTTCCATCAATTACAGTTGTGTCACGAACCTCCTAACCTCCTCGTCAACGGTACAATCCACTCTCCTCTATCGCTTTCTGACGACTTCCATCGCGTGACGACAGGTATGACAAATGTTTATACACTTTATTAAGGCAGCTTTATTCACCCCATTTTAATTAGTTAGACAATAGTTGCAATTGATGCTAACTAGTTCACTTGTGTCTAAATCCGCATACGGACATTGTGAGGCAGCGCGCTTCGCACAGCTTATGACGCACGCCTCACTGTGTCCATACTTCAGATGCTCACCCTGAGACGTGCACAGTGCACGTGTGTTGCGAATTGTGGGCTTGTCAGTAAATATACTTTGTGAGAATATTTGATTATTATGGGATGCAAAGAGTTCAGAATATTATAATAAAAATAAAAGATAATATTCTTGGTGTGAAATTTCCGTCGAATTAGGTAAATATTTCTATCAAAGAACAATAAAAAGGTCAGCAAACGTTTGGGATCCTACATACGGTATAATCATGTATACTTCTGACGTGCGTTGTGCGTGATGCTTTTATTGCTCGCATTAAGTATGCGACTATCAAAACCATCTTATCACCGTACGTGACATAAGAAGACCGATTTTAAATCTACCATTTTTTTTATTTATGTTTACATGAGTCAAGGCTTTCTACAAAATATTTTTAAAATAATCAAATGCATAGGTGCAAAGCAAATCATATTAGTTTTGTTTAAATGTATTAATATGGTAGTAAGGAGGGTTGAATAGTTTATTTATATACAAATAAGTCAATATATATATATATGTGTGTGTATATATACTATCGTATGCAGGTGAAATTTACCTAAGTCACCCATAGACAGTTCATAAATGTGATTTTTGTGCAACTCTACACCTCAAGAACATTAATTAGAGACCTCACTGACTTTTTTTTTAATGAAATAAGAACTCTCTGATATTGGAGCCCATTCATTTACCAACTAACTTAAATTATACATAAATATAATTTATATTTAGCTTGAGGCAAGGTACATGTATTAAATTAGAGGCTCTTTGCTAATGAAATTACATGCGTTTAGACCCAAACAAATCTATGATAAGGGACTTGGTAATTCAAGCGATTCTCCTGTCGATTTCACTTTATGATCCACAACCAAGAACTGGGGTGCATCTTCATCAAACAACAAAGGTCTACGTTCACGACAATAGAGGCGTGGTCTTCAAAACATGTCGGCCTTCATCGACATGTTCTTGTCTTGAGCATTGGATTAGAAATAATTAAAATAAAGAAATAAATATTTTGATTGGAGTATAAGTTAAAGGTGCTGTAAAGTCTAATACTCCTTATGTATACATACATATACAGGACTCACTCAATTTCACGCAATTCCTCTTGTTAGATAAGAAATAGAAAATAGAGCACAGTTAGTTGACATTGTCTGAAGCTTAGTTTTTAAAGTAGGTGACACCATCCACTGAGGTAAGGATACACACATTTGCTTCCAGGCAAAACATCGTAAAATATGCACAATTAAAATATTTCTTCTTTGTCTCATTATAAAAGGGTGCTTATAGTCGCTGTTTGAAACGACCATTGTTTATTTCAATAAAAGAGGCATATTGTTGCCTTATTATATGCTGAACCATCCACAACGTTCTGGTATCGATGGTTCTACAAGCAGCGTTACATTTCGATGTCAATTATCTTGTAACCTAAATATCAGACGACGCTCATCGTGGAAAATGTCCGAATCGTTTTGTTTATAATAATTCGCGCACTGAAGAGAAATTGTTCAGACTTTTGTATACTAAATGCCCCCAATCAAGATGGCGTAGAACTCGAGTTCTACTTGAATGAAAAGACTTAGGCTCGTAGACGCACACTGTATTGTCTTGTTGGTCAGTTCAAGGCCACTGGTAGACCATTTAATATATGACATCCTAGTACATCTTAATACAGCTCACTACATCTCAAACCTCCAAACCTACCATTACCAACAAATTAGACAAGTCAATACTTAAACCTTAGGTCACGTGGCTAATGGTACGAGTGAATGTGAATTAAAGTATAAATGAATTATCACATATGAATATTATTTTAATTTAAAACTATCTACATTTTTTTTTTTCAATTTATTTTCAAGATGGCATGTTTCCCTCTTGCTCTCAGGGGCTAGACCATGAAAAACTTCCTTCACATGGGAATGTAATGGTAATGCAGCTCAACATTAATCAAGCCTACATTTCCATATTTTTACAACTTGTGTTTCGCATTATTTCATCGTCCCTCGTAAGTCATCTCTATACGACTCGTATTTACATTGAGGTTTACTATGTTTTTTTATATCTGTTACAGGGGAGAGCCTCCCTTCTCATGGCAAGAGTAGTCGCACAATCCATTATCAACGCAACGATGCCCTAAAGGTATGTTTTACATAGCATATATCATAGAAGGATTATTTAAGATGATCCATTCATCAACTCAAGCGAATGCTATTTTTTAATCATGTATTGTTTTATATCACTGTACTGTACTAATATTACGTCAAATTAATTATTGATACAGATTTTTTAAAGTGTTCTGTATCGTTGGTCCCATTTTTTTATGGCACCAGTCTCTCATTTGACTAGAATGTCTCTTTGGTAGGCTTGCGGCTTGAATCTTGTCTCAATTAATTTAAGAGTTATTTTTCACAAGTAATTTATAATTGTGTTTTTCCCACACCTTGCTAATTTGGATGCACTTAAAATAAATATAGCTTTCTCATTCCTCTAACCAGTAAATTTAATAATTGGTTATTAAGTTATTAAATATGACCATGTAGTTTAAGGGGATATACTTGATAAATTAATTAAAACTATTAATTTAAATGAATATGTAAAAAATAATTAAAATAAAAATGATTTATAGAGGATGGTTGTTATTTATATTTAAATTGGCATATAATTAATATATCTTCTTCATACAAGATAATTCAGGATCGCGTTTGCTCACTAAGCTCAACGTCCGGAACTTTACTTACCAAACAACCTAAAAAAATCACTCAGAATAGCAGAATGCATATATATGTTGTGTTATTAAATTATTTTGTAAGTCATGTGCTGACTTTATTAGATTGTTTAGCGAATACATGTATAATAAATACAGAATTAAAATAGATATATTAAAACCATTGACTAAATCGGTATCATATGGGAAAAGATTTCAAGTATATAAAGTATGTGTATGTTGGGTATAAATTTAAGTTTTGGTTGTAAACAGATTTAATAATAAGAATTTATGGTGACTTAGTATCGAAAGGAATGTATAAATAAAGTAAATTAAAGAACCACGTCAATATTTGTCTGGAAGGAGGATGATAAAACACTACAACGCTTTAAAAAGAAGTCACCAAGGACATCAAAGCCATGCTTGTAGGATTTAGATACAAACTTAATTCACATCAGCTTATGTCTCCCAGTTATTTAAAAGTCTAAAATTATAATACGGCTTATTTTTTTCCACGCTCTTTATTTTAATACCCACTGGGCTATCTACCGTCTGACTTTCATAGGAATCCCCTTATTTGGAAACTGAAAACTCATGTTGCCACAATGGCGGAGGAAAATATTATAATAGTACTTACATTATTAGTTCGTTTAATTAATGTTATTAATATAAATTATACAGTAATCCATAAGGAAGTATTATTGAAAGTTTTTGATAACTTTATGGCTTAACTTTAAAATTAGTAAATCAAGTAAGACGTATTTCTAGAACCTAATGTTAATGACTTTCAATCAATGATGGTGGGTGAAAGTGGGATTCCTATAAAAAAAAACAGAGCTTACATATCTACATTAAGGTGGGGATGTAGGTAACGCGAGAAAAGGTGTTATTTCAGTTTTTATAGAAAATATTTTGTTGGCCAAGTTAAAAAAATATTTCTCCAGTAGAAATATTAAGTTTAATTTTCTACACATGGTGAACATACTAGCATTAGATAACAAATCTTTTTAAATAAATATAAAAAGTTGTCATTGAATTACAAGGCACCTTTGACAGATACTCAATAAATGTTGATATCACCATAAGAAGAATCTTAAACGCTATATTTTGAAGCATTATATGATTTAATTTGACGAAAATGTTTTAATATAAAAACTGCTAAAATAGTTACATTTGCTAGCATACCCTAAATTCCCACCGTAATGGGGTGGAATGGGAAAGGTATAGTTTTTAAAAAAATCACTCGAATAAGCGTTAAAATAGTGTAAAAAAATATTTAGGAAACACCATACTCTGTAAACACTTCCGAGATTATATCCCCGGAATTTTCTTCATCTGCAATAATTTTTTTTTTTTATGAAGCCTTACAAAATACGACCACTAGGTTATCAACATGTCAGGCTTATTTTTTTCTGGCTCAGAGCCTGACAGTTTTATTTTATGAAAACTAAAACAACTTCTCCCTTAACTTATAAGCCGGATACATAACGATCCAGATCTCTAAGTTGGAAAGGAAAACATTTTGGTCCTAGTTCAGTTTCTACTACTCATTGACATATGCACATTGTGCAAGCACAGATGCACAGTAAGGACAGTAAATAAACTTGATGATACTCTTTGGATTAAAATTTTGTTATTTTAATATGGTCAAGTGGCGTTTAAACTATCCCTCTTTTCATGCAACATGCTGCATGCAGCTAGGCGCACAGGATATGTACTGTACGTTGAGGCATGCACCTGCGCCTGCCCCAAAGGTGGTTGTGCGCTTAGACACAAGTAGGTGCAAGTGCTTCCTTCCCATAATATTTTCCTCACAGTACCTTGAGAACGTTTAAAGTTGGTGTCATAGGTTTTCATATTTTTTGTGTAGTTGATTCAAGTTCTGTTTCCTTTAAAAAATGTTGTGTAGTTATTTTCCGTGATGGAGTGGGTTGCCGAAAAAACAGTTGATTGTATCGATGATTATCAGATGCATCCATTGTTGTGGTGGACTATAAAAATCTCATTAATCGTAGAAATGTGGTTTAGTCATTAGATGAAGCGTATGACATGGTTTCAAAGGCTGTAATAATTAAAATTAAGAGCCTTCGTTTATAATTTCACCAAGACGGTTTGAACATTAAGAAGAAAAGTAATAAAGCTGTATGTCTGTTGATGAAACTGTTATCCACACACACTAAATTCTGTAGTTCGTGGCACTGACAATTCGTGTTTGGTATCGCGAACATAGTTTATAGGTTGATGACTATACATGAATTAAATAGCACTAATTTATTCAATTAATTATTTTGTCATTAATGTCACACTTGTTTTAAATTAATTAATTTTAAACATTAACAATACATTATAGTCATGGCTTAGATCACAAGTTTTATATAGTAGTTTATATTAGTAGCAAATGGACATACAACTTTTTACTTAAGCCATTGCAACCTTTTTAAAACTCGCTTTCACATAATCATCCAATGCCCTTATGATGGCCACACATATGTCTAGTATTATTTATGAAATATATGTTACCGATACTTTAAAATCATAAATCTCTGAGAGCTGTTTCCTTTTGCCAAAATCAAAGAGTGACCGCCAATCATGTACTTGCTAGTATGGCATCCCTAAATGTAGTACCATATTTTGAAATATGTGGGTCAAACATTCTCATCAAAATATTCTAGAAATTGAATCACACAGAACTCACGACAATTCCTTTTCTATCTACCCGTAAAAGGACAATAGCTGCAGTGACGCCTACAGCAAGTACTTCCAGCGACGACATACCCATGCAAAGTGACGCATATAAAGAGAGGCAAAAGTTAAAATAGGTCGAGTTGAATGAGGCAAGACGCACCTAAAGAGGCATGCCTAACGCATATAATGTTGTATGAAATAAGACATAAGTCTAAACGCACCTTTTAAACTAGCATCACAATATCACGATAGCTACGACGTAATATCTTCCTTTTGTAATTTGGCAATGGAGCAACCTTACAAACCGATGATTCGAGAGATAAATGCTGTAAGTGATGGATTCATGAAAACCCTTCATTCCATAGAAATATCCCATATGTATTTATAGTGTATGGCTTTGTATGTTTACTCCAGTAAAGGTATATATTGACCATAAGGCACGGCAATACTTGCATCCAGGACAACAGAACCCATTCTCTTGTTTTATAAGCGAGTGACCATATCACGCGACTACTGCCCAGTGACATCGACTGGGTCACATAAGTGATCAACTCTGGATCACTCATTTGAAAAACGCAGCTCTATATAAATGGCGTCATGGTTCCACAGTTTTTATAGGGGCAGTCACGTTGCAAGTATGGCACATAAAGGGATCTAACTACTTTTATTAACATGATTGAAATTTTATTCTAAAAATATAACTTTAACATGAGGGAGTAGCAGCTTGAACCCGTGGTGAGCTATACCAACCAATCGATGGCCGCCGTTAGATTGCCTGTATCCGAGCTACAATTTATATATTATTTACGTTAGTCAGTAAATTACTGGATGATATCATGACTAGGTTACCGATGCAATAAAAAGGGGGTTGATGTTTCTAAAAAAATAGATATTAAGCTGTTGTAATTCCTATGTATCACAAACTGACGCGTGATAGTTATCTACAGGAGCAGCCCTAATAACTTAATCAAATTAATGCAAGATACAAAGAACAGCTGGAAAAGGGGAATAAACACAGGTTTGATTTTCTTGTTCAGGTTATCATTTTTTAATTAATTGAATAGTTTTTAATTAGTAAATTTGCACAAAAGTTACAAAGTATTGTAACTTATTCTGGTAATTACAACAAACCCTTGATTATTAAAAACAACAAAGTTGATAAAGATGGCTTTACGCCTTGATACACATTTTACATGATTGGCTGATGTAGGATACCATTAGTTGTTTTCCATAATTGTATAATATGAATTAGAGGGAGAACGTGGGAATGTCACCTTTAGATACTCTTCATGGCCTATACCAAACTACGATGATGTAAGGTCTTGATTGTTTTACTTAAACTGGCAGCGTTCCAGTTGGAAAGGGTTTGGTGGGAATGAGAGGGTATGAGGATTTCACTCTTACCCTCTAGGTGCCATTAGCGATATCATCCGATCAATGGGAGTTAGATCAAAACTTCATTCCATTACTTAAATGCTCTGAAACCTCCACCATTTTAAACGTGTGGTAAAGAAAGACAAGGGTGTTTTTACTTGAATACTGGATGTGATGTACCCTTTGATTCCAAAAGTTTTCCAAGCCTTGACTCTCAGGGTTAAAAGAATAAAAACAATTGCTGGTGGTTAATATTTATTGACTATACACTATAGTTATATTCCACAAATCGTGTGTCTTTAATGAGTAGTTTGATATATCTTTCAACCATTTCTTTATAAAACTATGCTTTTCTACTAGGAATGGCAAGAATATGTCAAATGTTTTCACAAGAAGTGTTAGTTGATCTATTCTTGAACAAAGAAATTACATCTTTTCAGGATTAATGCTAAATACGACCAGGACAACAATAGATAATCATACCCTCTACTCTTTAAGCTATTGGAACGTAATAACTTTAAGTATTTAATATAATATTTTGTAAAGTTTATTGTCGACAGTAAATTCCTAAACTACTTCTTATGTTTATATTAATTAGATTTAGCCTTCAAGAACCTTGAAATTTAACACGCTAATAACAAAAAATGCCTTATTGAAATTCATATTATTGAAGGTGATATCATATCTATTGCTATAAGCACACTTGCCTCTGATTTGAGAGAGAAAAGTTCAATTCCGGTTGGTTTCTATGAGGGTAGTTTTTGTAAAAAGTTGTTTGGTAATCTTGTTCCTCTTTCTCAAAGAAAATTCTGGTTTAGTATGTATCTTAGGTATCATTCATTTATTCATGCAGTAAATCCAACCAAGATTTGAACTCCAAACTCCAAGTCACCGGTAAACCACAGCTGATGATAATGACACCTTTGTCCGTGTGCCTACTGATTACGGGTCTTAGAAATAACATAGAGCATGCTTATTATTATTATTTTTATTATTATTAGCACCGCGTCTTACTACCCGTTCGGGCTATACGCACTTACGCTAATGTGTAATGGTAGGGTGATTGTGAGATGAAATGAAGGACCTACAGTTTAACGTGGAATCTGAACCACGCTGGAGGCCTGGCATTCCTCACATTCACAAGATGTCTTGTCAGAGGTGAAGGAAGGGTTTGGTAATCAGATAAATCTTTGCCGGGACCGAGGATTGAACCCCGGCCGCAGCATGCTTATATTTTAATCTTAACAATACAAATTCGTGGAATGGAAGTATCGGAGGAATTATTCTTTTTATTGGATTAAGAAAAAACAAGACAATTTCCTCCAAAAGTGGTTTTTAATCCTTAACCTAGGCCTTTCAGTATAAATGTACCTAACATTATAGAAAGTGAATTACAATCTACTATAAATTTCCTAAAAAACGAAAAAAAAGTGGCGAATGCACACAACAAAACTATACACTCATTTTACTAATATAAACTTTAAAATATGTATGCATTGAAGAGCATTTAGCAACTAAACTCCTGTGTTGTGCTAAATATAATACTTTAGAACTATCTGCTTGAGAAGTAGTGGCTACACCCCTCCTAACGAAACCCTTTTCCATCTTAGTTGCAGTGTCTCGACAATTGTGTGTATTTTCTACCTATACAGGCAAAGAGGATACAAGTTCAATGGATGCGGTATCTTATCATTACGACAACTGTGTGTTGAGAAATGTATATAAGATTAAGTATTGATGCATTTACAGTATAAAATACCGATTGTATTAAAAAGTATGCTAACTTAACATAAATGCTCCAAGAAGGAATTAAAATGGTTTGAAAATTGCAGAAACCAAGAAAATATAACCAATGACCTAAAAATCAAAAATGTCAAATATGACCAAATAGTAGCATATTAAAAAAAATTACGGCCTGAGGATAATGAACAGAGTCTATTCACACATAAGCGTGTTTTTTTATGAACAAAAAATAAGATGACATGTGATCGAAATCCGGACCCTGATATTCATGTATGGTGGGACGTGGTGTCCCACAAGAAAAAACGAATAATTTTTGAGACTATCCTTACCTTAGAGTAAGAAAATGACATGTAACTTGATGAAAACCTTAACTTATTATAATACATTATCATAGTGGTATTACATGTAATATTTGTTCTATATTAATTAATATCAAGCTGTAACTTTCAAGAGTGTGTGAGTATTTTTATTTTCAAACCATAAAATATGTTTATCTCGCTCCTCAACAACAGTAGAAATCGCTATTTATTGTATCTATTTTTATTGAAGGTGGATGGTGGTTAACATTACTTTGCACTAAGCTATGGATTATATCTGTCTGACTCTTCGATACGAGCCATAGACATGCCAGATTGCATGCGCGGCTAACCCCAAACTTCATTTCACTGCCAATCTTCTTATTCTACTATTACTATTGTTCAATCAGGGCAGCTCTCTTTAAACTTACCTCTACAAAAACGTCACAAACCATTTCTTTCTTTGTGTGTGTGTGTGTGTGTGTGGTTAGAGATCCCAGCCAATGGCAGATTAACTCTATTTAACCTCTCAATCGTTTTATCCGGGAAAGTAATCGAAGTGTTTGTTTCTCAATTTGAAGCGGGCTGTGGGGAGAGAAGAGTAATTTGAGGTTTTGTTAGACTTTTTTTAATAGTATTATAGGCACTTAATAGGATATTTTTTGTTTGACTGATTAATTTTATTTTACTTTAGACACAATTACTATATTTGTTTTAATAAAATAATTAGCTGTGGTTAAGTTTAGCTAATGGTTCAGACTCCAAATTATTGAAGATGTTTGTTATTATTATTATTATTATAATAATAATAATAATAATAATAATTATTATTATTATTATAATATTTATCAGATCTTACTACCCGTTCGTATTGTACGCATTTTTGTTATTAGGTTTGTGTTATTTGTGTTTATATGTCTATTATTTCTTAATTTTTATCATAGTTTAAATGATTTGATTAAGTTTAAGGTTTTTAACTCAATAGATAAAAGAAGCTCTCAACAATGCTATAAGCCTCTAAGTTATACTAAACATAATTTACTGTGTATTATATAATTTTTATTCGTTTCCGAATCTTATTACCTATTCAAGCTAAACGCATTTAGCTACACTTATTACGTAGGAATTAGGCATGCATAGTTTAAAGGAAATGTACCCGAACTAACGTTAAGACAGAGTGGTAAGCATTTTAGGATAATACACCAAAACACACCCGACTGGTACTTAAACCCAGCCTACCTTATCAGTGAAAAACCAAACTTGATGAGCCTGGCATTTAGCCCACATTACCTCTTGCGCAAGTCTATACTTAAACCTAGTGTCTAAGACGTTAAGCTCATATTATGCAGTATTACAGTTTAAGGCACACTCAGTGTGGTTTTTCGCATTTTTACCATCACTGGGGCTTCCCCATCCTATCTTAATACTAATGCGGATGAATTAACTATAAAATATATCCATATTCCCTACATTATTAAGTAGAAGTTTGACAAAGTTTCTTAAAAATATATTAATTACATTATGTTATTTACGTTTTAAAAAAATTTATAGAATAAGTGACTAATTCATTTTAAAGGTTCTTCCCCCTTTCCACCCGATCAGAACTGTGGGGGTGGGACAGTCAGTAGGGGAGGGAGTTTAAGATGCAGGTCTTAAGTCTCACTCGTACCAACGTACACTCTGGGGAAATTACAAATGTAAACTTTTTTTCTTGTTCTTTTTTCCCTCGCAGAGCGAGGATAACTTCTATTTGGATCAATGTGAGCGTAGTTTTGTGGTAGGAAAACATCCTGGTAAAAACGTCGTTGACGTCATAAACTTTTGAAGAGGAATTAAAGCTACGGCCATACTTGCGACCTGTCTGCCGGGACAAAGACTTCGCAATTGAGACATCAGAACCAAAATTCTCGGTAGGCCTATACTGCGAGAACGTTTCTTGACAGTCATGTATGTTATTAAAACTATTTTCAAATATTCATAACATAAAATAGATAGATGACACTTTTAATAGTCTGTGCCATAAGCTACCAAATAATAAGTATTTAGTAGCGTTTAATGAAGTTGAACGTAAGAAAAGGTACAAGTATTTTCTAAACCTTTATTTCCACCAGAATCCGAATAAACAATTGGTGGCCACCAGATCATATAACATTGACTTGGTCAAAAAATTAAGGAATTTGATTTAAATAGAAACAACTAGTCTTTAGGTAATTGGTTCTCAAATTAATGGTTTGTGGTGGAGTGTCAAGCTATCTGCGGTGTAAAAAAATAATGCAAAAGAGCTAAATAGTATAATATTGACAGACTAGGGCCTTCAACTCACCAATACTTTGAGCCAAAAGTAGTATTACACATGAAAAGTTCATAAGTAACAAAGTATAATAAGAATGTTGTCTTATAGTTCTTAATAAACACATACATTAGCCGATTTATGGCTTCGTCGAGGGGACGGGTAGTTAGTTGAATTTTTTTTGGTGTGGTTTGCATATGCATCAAACGATTATCAATTGGTCCATTATTTGGTAAAATTTGAAAAACTTTGTTATAGGTTCTGGCATCCGGTTTGTGGTATTCTGTTGTTGTGGTGACTAGATAAAAAGCATGACCGTGCTCTAACATTTTAAATATTTTATCTTAAACTTGTTTTTTAGTCATAAATATGAGATGTTACCTCAACATAAAAGTAATATTTTTATTTGAATGATTTAGTTCCAACTATCAGACCTATTAAGTATACTATCATTAACTAGTTATAAGATCAATGAAACAGCTACACCCAGGAATGTTAATGTAACATTCAAAAGGGTATAAGACTTTTACGTAATCTCTCGTTCATGAATCTTATCATTAAAACTAACTCTTGTACTAGTAGAAAAAAGGCAGTACCAAATTAGATATAATACTAAGTTAAAATGTTTTTGTTTATTAAGAACAATATTCATTAACTTTTTGAAAATATTGATTATATCAGAACGTTACTTATACTGTAATCTAGAACTTGAATGGACACAAGATTTAAATCTTTGAACGAAAAAATTAGCTATACATTTTCGGTAATTGGAAGAATATAAACCGTGATCCTTGACTCAGTATGCAGACAGGTTAATCGACTGAAATAACTTAAAATAACTTCTTTGATCTCTGTGATGTTGGGGTAAAGTTCTCGCCTCAGGACCCGATGATTGTTGGTTAAAACCCAGCTGGGGTCTATGAATTTCTCTTGACCAGTAAATATCCTTAGCACAACTTCCTTCGGCCCTATGTTGATTGTGACATGTAAAACAACCCTGGAAGGTTTGTGATAATACTTTTCCCGGAAAAATTGCTCCGCACTTTTACTCTCTCTCATAGAAAACTTTGGTGTGCTGATATAATCATTAGGTTCATTGAGTGCACGTTAAATATCTCAAATAAATAAATAAAAATCAATCAGCCTCAAATAATTTGAACTACTAGTTTCAATAGTTTAACCCATAAGCTCTTTATCCCTACAAAAAATGTATTAAATAGATAACAGTAACAATTAGATATATTTAAAAGAAGTATGATAATATAAATATATATATTTATATATAAAGAATTTAAAGGCTTTGTCAGGCTGGTTCTTACCGTTAGGGCCAATAGTGAGAGCATTGGATTCATTATACCTTAAAAATACTGTATACTTAGTAAAAAATATCGCTAAAATATTTGAAAATATACTTTACTTAATAAAACACTATAACGGAGGGATGTATATTGGATAATATACTCTTAACACTTAATGTAATCAAGTAAAGTGATTGAAAACTATACCTCAGTTCTATTTTAATGTAATAAACACCTTATTCGGTGGGTTTGTGGATTAAATGTCAGGTTATTCTAATACAGTTTTCCGATAGCGTGGTTTGGGTTTGAATAACGTACTGATGTCATGAGTATGTATATCCCTAAGTGTCTTCTAGCTCTTCCTTCTAGAAAATCCGACTATATTTCCTAAGAATTCTTTCTTCCTCTTCTATTCCCCCTTAGCGTAATTCAAATTCGTACTCCCCGGATAGGTAGTAAGTGAGGTGGAAAAGATAACATTTAAAAAATTATTTTGGTAATACGTTTGTCCAATGATGCAAGGCTATTGTTTACTGTTTTCCTAAAAGTTTATTAATAACTTAATCAAGGAATAAGGACAATGGCATCTTAAGGTAACTAGAAGACAAAAATCACATCTGTACAAGTAGAACCTATACACTAAATACGGTAGGAAATAAGTTAAGTGACAGTTAAAAAGAGGTACTTTATTACAAATATATGCTTAAAGTAACTAGTTTCAACCTATTTGGAAACTATTTATTGATATTACAGTGTAACTAAGTAGGAAATAATTATTATTTCCGAATATGTAGACGTTTGTCAATTTCAATCAGTTTTTGCAATAAAGAATTTTATAATGGCTGTCACTACCTCTCCAAACGTAGATGGGGCCTAATCTATAGCACCCGACCAAGATTATAGCCCACACTTTTGAGTTAATTATAAGTTCCATTCAAGATTGACGCTTTAGATCTGAGGTGGGCAACATATCTTTCAATTTAGCCACAAGTGTGGCGAATAAGAAGGGAAATTTGTCACACTGTGTAAAAATTGAGAAATTAGGTTGTTCGAACAATTAAAACGCACACTATTTGAACACATTTATTAAAAACGGCTACACTTTGACTTCTCAGATACAACCTTATCCGACACAAATAGTGAACATAGTTCAGATTGAAAATATTATACATTTTTAAGCAAATTTTGACAATCCTTTTGTGTGACAAGCTACATAAACATAGTCTGAATATTTGAACTCAATATATATGAGTAATTCTTCCAATGAAATAAAGGATCAAGTAACACAAGCGCACACCATCAGAAAAAAGTTTATTCTACTGTTAAAGTTGTCAAACTAAGATTAGGCCCAGTTTTATAGCAAATTCACCACTTGTGGCGATCGGTGACCTGGTTACCCACCCCGTCTGTTAATGTATTGGACACGGCTGAGTATATTTACGAAGTAAACGCATAATTAGAACAAAAGTACCAATTTATTTCAAGTCCGTTTTGATTCCAAAATATCTATTTGTGTCCGTGTACCACGTATTAATAACCTTCAAGGCTATCTACCTATTTGCAATAATTGAGCAAAGTATGAGATAATTTTAATTCAAAGTAGATCTCCTCACATTTGTGCGTAGGAAGAGAGGGAGCAATGCATTTAAAAGCTCCTTGGCACACCAAGGCATTGGTAGTAGAACCCTTGATATTTCCACTATGCTAACAAACTAGACAATACTAGATTACGCCTGTCTCCCGTCAATGCAGGCAACACATATGTGGTTGACCTTCAGCTAGTAGGGAAGGCCAAAGAAGGCCAAAGGTCATTTTATTTCTATCTCCGTTGGATCGATCGCTATTATTCGTTTATTTATTTTAAGAATATATTGTTCACATAAAAAAAAAGTATTGTTTTGTTTAGTTTGATTCAAATGTAATTAAATGGTATGAGACAATAATACACATTTTCTCATATTGTGTATCATAGCTCCAAAGAAAATTTTCCAATTTGTGATTTTAATAATCTGTCCTTAAATAAGCTTTAATAATAATAACTAATACATTATCTTGTTAATCACAATAATCACTCTATATATTCATTTTAATCTAAACTATTCAAATTTATTTAGCAAAATTTATATTTTCAAATGTATATTATTTGTAAACTAGCTTCAAATTATTTGTTATTTGTAAAAATACAGACGTATTCCTATTTATAATTAAAAACTATTCACAGATTCCCATTTTGAATTCAATCCTCAAGATCATTTTCTGAAACTTTTTTTTAATCAGTAATCAAATTTCAACGAATTTTCAACCCCAAAACCATTTATATAGTGCTATTCTCCAATTTCAAACAAATAGCAGATATGCATTTTAAACAAAATAATTTGAGTCATTTTTGAAAAATTTAGAATTCATAAAAATAACTACTGATTATGAAACTACCTTCAATTTAATGACTAAGGTGAAAAAACACGTGGTGTAGCCCTATTCAATCTAAATATCAAATTTGAACAAGATCCATCAATTCGTATTCGGCTCGTGGTCAATGACAGACTGTTACACAGACATGGGGATAGAGAGAAAGGTAAAATTCACCTTTTTGGTTTCGTGTCCACATAAAATTCAAAAATTTGGTATACTCGTGAGATCATTTTTTTCACAATCACAATACTTATTCTTGATATGAAAAGGTAAAATTTGAAATCCCAACGTTTTTTTTGACTAGGACATTTTGCTAATGCATTTATTTTAGAATATGTTTCATTTGAAATGAATGTTTAAAATACTAGACCTACTATAAAAACCTGTTTTATGGTGATTTTCCGTTCAGGATATCAGCATATTTTCACTAATGGTATAAAGATTATTAAAGTATAATTGAAAGGAAAGTACCCAAATTTAGAGTAGAGGGAGAATGGGAAAACATTTGATAAATTCTACCCTTAGTACACCTAACAAGTATTTAAACCCAGATATTCTTGTCACTGGCAGACTAGTCTGTGGTGAAATGACACCACTAGGCCACTGATTCGGGTAACAAATATTATACTGAATGGCTTAGAATATGTAAAATATGGTTTGAGTTTCCATAGGATATATTAACCAACGTTTTAAAAATCACCACTCTAAGGAATATTCCTGGTTAGATTGCATAGGAACATAAGTAAAAGTAATTTTTTTACTGTAAAGGTACTTTATTTTCGTGTTTAAAAAAGTACCTAAGCCTGTAATTCAAAAATCAGCCCCGACATAGATCGTTTACCCTATTTATAATTTGCTTTTTAAAGGGGTATTTCTTAACACTCACTACAAATAAAACAACTTAAATTAACATATGGCACGTAATAATAAACATTAAGATTATCGTGATATTTAATATATGTTTAGACCCCAACTCACGGCTGACAAATCGGGTCTTAGATGAACAATTTTCATGCTTGATACAGAAATCGCGTCAAAGTACGGTTTATTGTACTCTTCGCTTGACAAAACTGAACTTGAGATAAGTGAATTATCTTTTCCAATGTAATACATAAGAAAATTTTAATTTTTTGTAATATTTTATTTGGATGGTTTAACAACTATAATTACTTTGTAATGAAGACTCCAGGTTATTGCACTACGCTGCAACGATTGGTCCAAGTTATATTTCCTACTTAAGCTAAACATTATATGTGAGGGGAGATGGGCAATTAGCGCGCTTGCACACACACACACACACACACACACACGCACACACACATGGCTAAGTTCAATTTTCGCTAGTAGTGGTGTGGGGGTAAGGTTGAATTGTTCAATCATACACTAAATTTTAATAATGTTGGATAATTATTATGTTTTCTCGCGATTATTAAATTAAGGTTCTTGACATCACATACCATATCAAGTCACCCAATACGTTTGATGACTGCATGACTCACACAATTTCTTACGATAAATAGTTATATACTACAGCATTTGATGATAATTCAGAGATAAAATTAGATGAATCACTCAACTATATCTGGGAAATGACCGATAGGCACGGACAAGCTTCAGTGGCTGAATAGTCTAAGGCGTAACTTTTGTGCTAGATTTGGTATGCTAATGACGGAGCTCAAATCATGGTCGGGTCTACTAAGTGTGTATTTTCCAAATGGTTCCCCACTCTCCTTCCAGTCAAATTTGGGTAGACTACCTCTAAAATGCTTCCTTCCTCATCCTTACCCGATTAGTGAATATATCCTGGACAGATAGTAAGGCGTGTTGAGTAAAACAAAAATCAAGACACTGGGAATGATCCCGGAACACTTCGGTTAGCGCACCGATGATTTATCATTGAGCTATACAGGGATCGTACTTTGCAATGGGACTGCCTGAGGCTGGTCTGGTCTGTGTGTGCTCATCGATAAGACAGTAGCTATCAGAATCAGAATCTTGTTGGCTTGAGGTCATCATTTTTTAAACAATAAGCAAATAAATAAAGAGTGAAAAACCTTAATACGCTTTAAATAGTTATTTAAATGTATTAGGAATTATAATAATACATGACTCAATAATAATATATAACAAACTTTTTATTTGAAAACCTAAAAAACTGTGCTTTAATTTTTAACTAGAGCTAATATTTAATTTTCCTAGCTTCAGTGGAGTTCGGTGGCTGCCTGGTCTAAGGTGTCACTCCCGAATAGACTAGACTGTTGACAGGGAGATCAGTGTTCAAATCACAGTCAGGTGGACTGAGGTTTTCTAAATTGTTTTGCACTCTTCTTCCGCGCAATTGTGGGTACACCACATTTAAATTCAACCTTCCTCATCTTTAACTCTTTATGTAGTTTGTATAAATCCGATTAAATATTCAACAGGTAGAATGATGTAAAGCTAAACAAAAAAAGTATATATTTAAATTTGATATTTTGGAAAATTGATGGAATGTGGGTTCTTAAAGTCTTAGCCATCTACACCCCTCTTCCTCCTTCTAATCTACCGTTTCTCCTATTCTTGTACTTGAACTTAAAACCTAAACAAAATATGTTTGTCCAATTAGTATCAAACTATGTTCATCTAGGCAGCATGATTTAGATAATAAGAAACATTTTTCTAAGTAACAGTATGTAATAAAATAGTTTTCATTCATATGTATGTGAAGTCATGTTATATATAGCTAACACACTTTTGGTATGCATATATATATATATATATATATAGGGTGACCTGCCGGTCTAGGGGTAAGGTGTAGACTTCTGTGCTGGCGGCTGGGGTTCAATCCTCGGTTGCGGCAAAGATTTATCTGATTACCAAACCCTTCCTTCACCTCTGACAAGACATCTTGTGAATGTGGGGAATGCCAGGCCTCCACCGTGGTTCGGATTCCACGTAGGTCCTTCATTTCATCTCACAATCACCCTACCATTACACATTAGCGTAAGTGCGTATAACCCGAACGGGTAGTAAGACGCAGTGCTAATAATAATAATAATAATAGGCATATATTATATAAAAATATAAAAACTAGGACTAATCATATAGTACAATATTTTAATGCAGACCACAAATATGGTTTTTGTATTTTGCATTATTTACTTCTTACCTGAATCATACTATTGTAGTATACATCTTTAGATCCTTAAACATTCACTCATATAAAAAAAACACGCCGTATTAAATTTATTTATTGAGTATTTATTATAAATATATTTAAAAATATATAGTTAATTTTTATTTACTCACTAAATAAATTGATTACAAAGTGGTAGCGTTACCAATTAGCTTGTATTTTAAATATTTCAAAACGTGTTTTACATATGTATTTATATATTCATATGTGTGACAAATATATATGCATTTATATGTTCATATGTGTGACATATACATTTTTATTATATGTTTATATATGGCTAGAAACATTCAAACTGAATTGCTTGTTTAATTACAATTGAAATATAATGTGCCACTAACTATTTGTATTTTGTAAAGCCTTTCCTTCCAACGCAGTAATTTCAGTGTTATCCAGCTAATTAATATTTCTATTTTGAATTTAAATAAAAAACAAAAACATTAAACAAGTTTGCTGTTGCAAATGTGAATACATTATTTTGCTTGTGTTTTAATTTAATTTCGTACAGAAGTCAGCCTGGTTATATTACTTGCGTTGAGAGAAATAATCTATTAACAAAAAACTTTTTAACAGACTGTCATAAACAGAAAAATTCTCCTGAGATATATAAAAACAATTATTTTTTGTATTCTAAATGAAGATAAGATAGTAAAAAATGAAAAACCTTTTTCAAGGTTTACTTGATATCTTGGGGAAAAATCAGTTGAGACCTCCAGATAATGGAGCACACAATAGAACCATTAGTATTCATTTAGAATTATTTGAAATTGAATAGATAAATGTTGGACTTGAAAATTAACTCCAAAGACACATTTATATGGGTCATGATAGCACATGAGATAATCCTACAGACCCAAATCGCTAGTTTTTTGGACAAAAGCGTCTGTACCATCCGTTCTGGTTTTCCGGGAATATGAAGTTCGGTATTTAAATCCTGGATGGGGGTATTAAGTACTATGGTCATTAACGGTCCGATATAAATAAGGTAGATTAAAGGAAATGCACCCGCACTATCTTGAAGCAGTGTTGGGAGAACCACTGTTATAAATCACATAGGAAGACCATTCTCCAAGTGGAAACTCCAGGATTCTAACCTAAACCACCTCATAACAGGAAATTCACTATGACGCGAGACCGACGTTTTATACTGCGTGATTATGGTGTGGGTAGTCTGATGTAGGCTATATCTTCTTTTGTTCTGAACATGTTAACTTGCGTAACACCATTGCGTGTGTCTGGAACATCAACCAAAACTCCCACACAGATGCTTCTCCATAAATTATGTAATATGCCATATACACAAATATTGTTACTGACAGACGAATAACTGTATAATTTTCTTGACAATTAACAGCGTAAAACGTTATTGACAGCTTATCAATGGTTAAATTATATTGTGTTTATTTGTTGAGTCATTGAGTTTGTTGAGGGAAAATTTGAAAGGTATATAGTTGGTGGCTCTATATTTTTTAGCATATTTTAAGGTGGCTACACATTTAGGGTGCCTCACTCTGATACATTATTCCTAGACTAAATCTGTAGACATGAAAGTCGGTCATGCGGTGGTGTAATTAGCTAACGTGCCAGTTTCTTGTTGAGCTAGACTGCCAAGGATGGGGTGAACGAGGTTCAAATATCACTTGGGTGAACTGGGATTAGTTTTCCATAAATTATTTTCCACTATCCCTTCACATAAATGCGGGCTTACTTCCTCTGTATTCAACCTTTCCAATTACTTACCCATTAGCGTAATTATTACTAAGGCATATAGCCAGAATGGGTAGTAAGACAAAGTGCTAAATAAATAAGTAATTTATGCTTTAAGATAAGCTAAATAAATGAATCAACGCTATCTATTATACCAATTCATTATAGGTCAAACCCGCCCCGGTGGCGTAGTTGGCTAACGCGCTAGTCGTGTTAAGCTCGACTGCTGAGGACGGGGAGATCGAGGTTCGAATCTCGGTCGGGTGAACTGGGGGGGTTCCTAAATAGTTTTCCACTCTCCCTCCACGCAAATGTGGGTTCACTTCCTCTGATTTAACCTTCCTAAGTCCTAATCCATTAGCGTAATTAGTACTTAAAGTGTATAACCCGAACGTGTAGTAAGACGCGGTGCTAAATAATAATAATAATAACAATTATAGGTCAAGTTCTGCTAAGACGTTACTCAAGACATTGGGAGAAAATAAAATATATTATTGAAAATAAAAATCTTTCTAATGTATTTCTTCTTTTTAAATGAAGCTCTCGTACTAAAAAATTATCACCAACTAAAGTAAAAATGTAGTTTCTGGCCATCAAAACAGATGACTGAATATGTTTAAGAAATTTTAGACCTAAATTCTTAGACCATTTTCAGAGCTTCGGAGATTAGCTTAAAATTTTGCTTACATACTTATATATTAATTCAATACATTGAAATGGTACAATATTAACTTATTAAGGTTTAATGAATACTTAATTCTTTTGGATCTTATTTTCAATTAAATGGTGTATTAGTTATGTAAAACCTCCCTTTTCACACGGTGGCCATATGGTGTCCACTCTAACAACTGGCTACCATGGAATTGGGGGTCTAAGTGACTTATATGACTAGATTGCTACCGCTAAGAGTAAGGGGTTACTCTGGTGGCCCGAGGGGTCCAGTTTGACCCTAAGCGGTGAAGCCGCCAGATAGTATGCTTATGTACTAATTACGCTAATGATTTTAGGGACCAGGACCATTATATTTATGTGAAGTCTACCTGTATTTGCATGAAGGTAGAATGGACAAAATTTTTGTAAAAATCAAGCCCGGAAAACCTAGCCAAGTTTTGAACCTCGATCTTCCCGTAAACGTAATTCTAATCTACTGTGAGAGTATTCTCTTATAGCCTATCATACGGAAACCGAAGCGTGTGCTATGGTATTATCTATATACGTAATGCTTTTTCAAGTACATTTATTCAAATAATACCTTAAAAGATTATTTCTATATACACAATATAATCATTGAAACCCCAATTTACAGCTCAACTTCTAAAGAATAGCTAGCATCTAGAAAATAAAAAATCGATTAGATCTACGTTCACGTATTCATACGTCAGGTCACGTGATATGCCTGTAACTTTAGGACTATATTAGCAATACCTATAAACTAATTATATTTTTAAAGTAGAATGTAATCAATGTTTTCCACAAAAAATGATTTTGTATATATTGTATAATACTCTATGAAATGGGAACGTATTATTTTTTTATCTTTCTTTCCTAATGTCTATTCTTCTCCACCTGTTCACTTTGATGTATTTCAAGTGCAGCCAGTATTCTCAGATCTAATTATAACTCTACGGTAAACTTTAGATCCTTTTTTTCATCACACAGAAAAACAAGATGTAAGAAATAAATTTTACAGGGTGCGGCAGAAATATAAGATGGTTTTGCAAGCGTAATAACTATTGTGTTTCTGAACAAAAAAATTTTTACATTTTATTATTAAGTTCAGAATATTTTGTCTTTGTTATTTACACCATGAAACAATTTTTAGTAGACAAGCTAGCTTTGGAAAATGATGTCTTGCAAATGTCCTCCAGTTTCATTCACACATTGCTGAAGTTAGTAATGACATCATGAAACATGTTTATCGGTATTGCCTTAATTTCACGTTCAATAGCAACCTTGAGTTCTTCCAAAGCACTTGGAGATGTTGGAAACGATGACTGACGACAATATCGTAATCATGTCTGATAAATCCCATTTTCATCTCTTGGGTTTCGTTAATAAACAGAACTCTTTTTATTGGTCTGTAGCGAACCCAAGAATAATTCATGAGCGTCCAATTAACTCACAACAAGTAACAGTTTGGTGTGGGATGACACACTGTGGGGTCATTAGCCCGTATTTCTTCGAACAGGATGGTCAAAGTGCTACGGTGAGTTCTGATCGCTATGTTTTTATGTTAAGAAACTTTCTCAAACCTCAAATGTGAAGAATGCAACTGAGAAATGCCCAAGCGTGGTTCCAGCATGAAGGGGCATCACCCCGTACATCACGGGTTTCTATGGCAGTGCGTCGAGACATGTTCCCACAACCCTAATTTCATTTCGTGGAGATATACCATGGCCAGCTAGATCACCCGATATTTCGGCGTATGACTACTTTCTGTTGGGTTATCTGAAGTCAAAAATTTTCATTGATAAACATTGCACTTTGGAAGAACTCAAGGTTACTATGGAAGGTGTAATTAGGGTTATACCGATAAACATGCCTCGTGATGTCATGAATAACTTCATAGAAAGACTTCAGCAATTTGTGAATGAAAATGGAGGACATTTGCAAGACGTTATTTTCCATACCTAGCTTCTCTTCTAAAAATTGTTTCATGGTGTGAATAACAATGGCAAAATATGCTGAATTTAATGAAAAAATGCAAACATCTTTTTGTTCGAAAATACAAAAATTATTACACTTGAAAAAACCGTCATATATTTCTGCCGCACTCTGAATATATAAAAAGTTATTTCGCTTGTTCCTCTCCAGGTGTCAAACTTTGAACCAATCTACGTTTAAAGCTTCCACGTCTACTCTTTAAGTAAAAGCTTACAATCTGTATCAGAATTTTTTTTGTGAGTGTATAATTATATGCCAGTCAAAAGGCAATTATAAGAAGGTATAGACTTTTATAATTACTCCGTAAAAAGTGTGTTTCAGAAGATATAACAATTTCTACAGGAGAAGATAAAAGATTAAGATACTCTACCCCTTTACTCACACTATTCTCTCAAAGTAAAGGGCTTGTGGGAATAAAGGGAGAGAGATATCTATAAGAGATGTCACGTTGAATAATGTAAAAATTTACGTCCTCTTGGGGATTTGCGGCTCTCTGATCACGTCAGTGTGGTGGCTATGGACGTGTAGAGACATCCAGTGATATATTTTTGAAACCCCTTTCTTCCATTACGCTGGCCTCTTGGCGGCTGTCGGCTGTTATCATCTGAAACCCTTCCTATAGCCTTTCTTTCTTTAAAAAAATGGTTTCACTGGCGGGTACTTTTAAAAAATAAATAAAAAGAAGAGTAAAATGCTCCCTAGACAGCGTTCTGAGTCATAAAAGTTACTGTTCTCTTAAAAGTAGAGTATCAAATTAATTCTTAAGGATTGATTGACATAGACCTCGTTTTCAATATCCTTAGGCTACAAAAGGCTTAACATAGCTATCATAAAGTTAAGTGGAGGGTAATGTAAAGTTAAATTTTCAAAGAAAAGGCCTTTTAGAAATAACCAACGTAATGTTGCTGTTAACATTGACACACCTTTATTTTTATATGTTTAGCTGTTTCAAAACAAGAAATTAATGTTTTAATTAAGTAAAATACCTCATTATTTCTGGAAGAACATTTAAAATCACTTTGAAATGAAAATCTATTTAAATATATAATTTCCACAATATACAAATGTAAGACTACCCAAATTTTACATACATTTATATCAATAATTTTTGTTGATCTAATGTTTGTGCATGCTATTAACTTATTTTTACTAAGTTGCTGGACGACAATAACAGCTCAGACTAATGAATTAATCCCGGCCAAAAATATCTTACTTCCATAGTGACATACTTTTGACTTTTTGAAAAATAACCTAAGACCAAACTACCTGATCATCATTGGAACAAAGGTGTCGTACACTTCTTTACTTAAACACTTCTTGGAGATGATAAAAAAGAATATTTAAAAAGATTAATTCAAATTAATTACCACTATTATTTTGATAAATAGAAAATTTTGCTTTTTTACATATTGAAAAATAATATTAGGCTAAAAGCTTATGGTTTTTAAATTGAAAAATAATATAATAAGTTCATACAAATACTATAATAAGCGTACTATTTTTATATTTACAAAATATTATAATAGGTTTATACAAATACTTCTATATCTTTTTTATAATAACAAAGAATATTATTATTGAAATATTATAGTAGTCCTATAAAAAAATTATATAAAATGTTTATATTAACAATTAAGTTTCGCAAATATGTCCATACAAACAATGCAATGGATCTATTAGTTTTATAGGTCTAGGGGTAAGGTGTCAGACTTTTGTGCTGGTGGCCAGGGTTCAATCCTCGTTACCGGCACAGATTTATCTGATCTCCAAACCCTTCCTTCACCTCTGACAAGACATCTTGCGAATGTGGGGAATGCCAGGCCCCCACCGTGGTTCGGATTCCACGTTAAACTGTAGGTCCTCCATTTCATCTCACAATCAACCTACCATTACACATTAGCGTAAGTGCGTAAAACTCGAAAGGGTAGTAAGACGCGGTGCTGCTAATAATAATAATAATAATAGTTTTATATTAGCATATTCTATAATATGTTAATTATATTTAATAATTTTACTTTCAGAATAAATATAACCAGATTTTAACTACACTATAATATATTTATACAATTACTAGGTTGAGTTTCATTTTATATTAGTAAGTTTTATAGTATATTTACTAAACTACTAAACTACTACTTACACAATAATAGGTTTACCATTTTTAGATTGACAAAAAAAACTGTAATACTTTTAACATATTTTTATTTCAGTGTACTTTATATACGCTTCATGAACGTATGTCTTAATAAGCACGTGATCTTTTCTTAAATTGTAGCATTGGGTGACACATTTTAGTAGAGTAATCCCGTTTATTTAATTTAAATTGACCTTTAATAATATACGATTGAATCATGTAACTTTAACATGTAATCTTCGTCTCTAATTACTCTGATTAACTAATAACTAATGGGTCCAAAGGATTCTTTTATCCTAAAATGTTCACTCGCATCAGTGTCTACATATCCTAAGGCATCAGTCTCTACTACCAAATCTTTCAACTAAACCAATCAGTTCCACGAACACATTCTTGTTTTCTTATTGTGTCTATTTCTAAACAAGCGTTAATTCATAAGTTTAATTTAATTTTCCTTCAGAGCCACTATATTGTTAGGTTAACTTTAAGGGGAAAGGTTCAATGCATTTAGCTGGAACCATCTCAGAGATTAGTTTTACTAGCCAAGAAAACTAACTTAAGGTTTAGGTGACCTTGGTTTGACACCGGTTGCAGCCTTTGGATGCATAAAGTTTATTAATTATTTCACTGCAATTATTAAAATACATTTATTGGTGCCAGATTTTGTTTTATGGTTGAATATACTATCTTATGTTAAGATATTTAAATAGTAATATGATTACAACTAAAACCCTGTGTTTATAAAGTACACCTTTGGAACCCTGAGATATAAATATCAAAATTAGAGTAATGTATTACTGGCTTTGCTTTTTAATACATTTTATAAAAAACTTTAATAATTAATGTTTGAATTGACAAGTCATTGTATTAATTAAAAACTGAAAGTTTCAACTCAATATTTTGGTGTAGTTATTTCCTTAGTTAGAAAATTATTAAATTTAACTATTATTATAAAATGACTCAACTTTAATTAAATAATAGCTTACATATAAATTGGATTAAAAACCTTTAAAGAACACTGACACTAAATAAGGTAAATTGTAAAGGTTGAACACGGTAAAATTGTTACAATATATGTATATATAATATAAATTTAATATATATGTATTATATATACATCTATTAAAATTAAAGTAGTTTTTACATAAATGATTATTTACAATATACTAACAGAAGTACCCTGCGTTGTCCATGGTAACATCGTAATGATTTGTGTGGCTACCCTGGATAATAATTTTCTTTGCTTCAAACAGACAAAAACCTTTTTCATTTTATTTTTACGACCCAGTTTTTAGTAAATAAAAAAAATACAAATTTATAGTTCCTGTTTTAAGTTGCACAAGCTCATGCACTGGGGCGAGTAATTTTAAAATGTCAGCCCTGTGCCTGCGGTTGATATCGTGCAATGCTCATTACAGCAAAATACACACTTAATTGTATTAATATAGATTGAGGTGAAGATAAAATGGGTTGTAGCTATAACCCTGGCTCTTTAAGGTACATGCATGGATCAGAGTCGTCTACTGTACATAATTATTTTAAATTTACAAGATTTGGTGCTAACGCCATCTTCAGGAAACTACAGTAGCCCCATTGCTTCTTTGGTGCTGACTGACAGCTCACAGATGACAGATAAAAGCTTTGAAAAGTGACCAGAGCAAATTATGTATCCCTACACCGAACCATACGTTCTGCAAAAACATGTGTTTAGCAGCTGTCACTTGTGACGGCCAAAATTTAGGTATTATACCTAAATTTTGACTGTCAGAAGTCAGCTGTGAGCTGTCAGTCAGCACCAAAGAAGCCATGGGGCTACTGTAGATGAGAAAATATGTTAACGAAGACCATCAGATAAGTAATAAGATAAACTAGAGAATCTGGTTTTTACATTGCAAATAAAATTTCACTGACTCTTACAGATCAGTGGATGGCATTAATTGAAATAGTTTCCAT
Source organism: Timema californicum (assembly GCA_902141385.1). Taxonomy (NCBI): domain Eukaryota; kingdom Metazoa; phylum Arthropoda; class Insecta; order Phasmatodea; family Timematidae; genus Timema; species Timema californicum. The sequence goes on from CABFOW010000172.1 coordinate 116,739, forward strand.
GATAATTATTAATAAAAACACTTAGTATAATTCAAACATACTTACACAATCTTAATCTAAGGAAAAAAGTCATTCCCTTTTGAGTAGAATTTAAGCCATCTGTTTGTAAAAAAATATACTGTCAAACTATAAAAGAGCTATTTTAATTATAATGCACATATTTACTCTTTAATGGACCTATTTTAAAAAAGTTTGCAATTTATTACAGAAATGAACGTTTATGTAATATTAACCTAGATTCTAAGAAACCAAATTTGTAACATTTTGCAAATTGAATAAATAAAATACACCTTGTAAATTTTGGTGAGTCATAGAAAATCTATTTGAACTCAGGTGGGTAGTGTGCCAAATAGGCTAAGCAATCGATGGTCATTGATTTGTTTTTAGGTTGAGTCAGGCATTTGTCTAAACAAAGCGTAATATTTTACTACGATTACCGTAAATGTTAGTGTTTTGAACACTAAAGACTAGTGCTCACATATGGAAAATTGTAATGAAGTTGGATATGAAGGTAATGCGTCACCATTCATCTCAAAATATGGTTCATAAATAATGTATGTTAGGGGAAGGAAACGGAGGGTTTCCAGGGGAGGGACTAATTCCTTTTGTGTCCTAGGTCTCTTGGGTACAAGTATAGCACGCTTGCCCACGACCAACTTGGTCGGCCAAGGGTGTATGCGCAACATCTAATTTATATTAGCTTAATATATTGGATAACTGCGAATATTTTGAAACTAACACGTTTTATTATTGATTTACAATCCTCATTATATACCAGAGCGTTACACTGAATTACAAGTTCGTTAATTTATGAGGTTAGATCATGCCAAAGTTGATGTTTTGACTTGTGTACAGCTTCAATATTTATAGCATCAGAATACGCTGCCACACGTCAAGAGGTCTAAGATGTTGGGTTCTCAATTGAGTATATAGCCAATTTTAAATTTATTAGGGATTCTCACCTCCTAGTTCTCGGCCATTTAATAAATATTTGTTTCCCATGTTTAATTAAACTTTCTATCAACACCTTGGATCGAAAATATTGTGATCGTCAAAAAACCGAACTCAAGAATTTGATAAATATCGACGTTTCATCATAACCCCCTGAAACCTAAATGTTAGTTTCGCAATGCCGTCTGTTGTCTATCTGTCTGTACCTCAAGCTAGAGCTAAAATTATTTTACTGGTTGGGCTAAAACTTGATATCTAAGGTTTTCATAAGATCCCATAAATGGGTTTTTTGGAATTAGATATTTAACATTAAGTTTAAGTGTAGTTAGCATACTGAAGGGCAATAAAGAAAAAAACTTCTCGACATTTGCTGTAATGATTTTGAATACATTTTATGTCTAGACGTTGTTTACCATTATAAACATGATGGAACACTCGTTTTCTCATAGAAATGACTTTGTGGGTAATTTGCATAAGGGAAATTTTCCAATTTTCTTAATTTCTCCACAACTACTTGAGATATGAAACAACTTATTATTGTAATGTTGTAGTACTATTAAGGATATAAATGCTTTATTTGGAATATATGTTTATACACCCAATTGTTTATTAGCTATAAGCAAATATATCTATCATATTCTAAATATATCTATCATATTCTAAATATATCTATCATATTCTAAATATATCTATCATATTTAAATATATCTATACTTTTTAATTTGGGTCTTTGAAAACTAATTTGATTATTATGCTCTTTGGTGGACAAAGAAATTTCTCTTTTCTCAATTTTTCTGTAACAGTGTTCATAGTTCCTAATTCCATAAAGTAATTAAGTAACAATGTATATGATTTCATTTATTATCTTAGATGTAGTGTTTCTACAACAATGTACAGTACAGTAGATACCTAATATGTCATTTCAGAAATCTTAATAGTTTTAGTAAATTTCTATTTTGAGATAAAGCGGAAGAAAGTCTGTGCGGTGCGCCGGTGTACCGTACCATTTGTTTTAATTTGGTTTTGAGCACCCAAATTCATTTCCCGTAATAAAATGTTTTCAAATTTTATATGCTTTAGCAATATTTCTTTGCCCCTCCCGCTAACGAAGTTTATCTATTAATTTAATATATTCTCTTTTTCAACGGCCGTCCGAACGCCATTTAAACACAATGTTAACTTTTTGACACATATCTCATGATCTAGTAGTGATATACCTTTTTTTTAAGAACAGTTCTTTACATAGTTCCGCACAAATACTATTTTAAATCTTAATAAAATTGGCAATGTTATGAGTTTATCACCAAATTGTGAATACAAAAATATATACATTAATTTCCTTTCTAGTTTACAGTTTAATTATCTCAAAATCCTGGTTTCAGGAACTACTATTTAATACCATAAAGCTGTCATAAAAATTTCGCGAGTCTATTTTAAATGGTAAAGAATATTTGTCATCAAAACTAATAAAATGTAGTTGGCGGCAAAAGAGCTTCAAAGATTTTCATATATAATATTGGGTTTTTCATATTCTAATAATGTCCATTAGTGTAAGAAGGGTTGTTTATATCCTCCTCTGCTAGATATAGGTCTTCCAGCTTCCTTTTCACTCAAGTCTTCTTCTGCCTGTTATTTTTGTAGAGGTCAGAAACAGCTTATTAATCTTTATAAATTCAGCTATTTAGATTTCCTCGGGTTATTGTAGGCCTTGTTGACTGGCAGATAAAGTTGGAGTTTGCTCTTTATATTTTGATATCTCAATTTTTTCATTTTATTGTAACAAACATTACTTGTTCCAATTTTATTCTTGTTACCCATTTAAAAACATATTTTAAACACTAAATAAAACCGTAATTTAAACATATATTTTTACAATAATGTTTGTAGAGTCACATATTCTGATAACAACGTAACATTAAAAACAATAACAGCTGAGGTATAGCAGATGTAGACAGAAGATGAGTTTATAATCAAAATAATTAAAGTAGCCAACCCTAAATACTAAATTACACCAAAAGGTATAACCTAAGTAAATTTATAAAAGGATTGATACATTATTCGTGTGCCTGATGGGAATGACTCAAAAATCAGTTCTCATAGCATTGCAAACTTGTGGAAAAGATTTTTTATACAGTTAAAAAAATGTGAATCTATTTAATGTTATAGATCTTTTTAAAAAGGAGATTCCAAAGAATAATAATCTATTAAAAACAAAAATCGGTGAAAAAATATTTTTCTATTTAGACTGCCATTAATTTTAACATATCCTAATTTCACTTATTGTACTTTTTAGAATCAAATAGCCAAAGCTATTATTTATGCTTTTATTGAGTTTTACTATATATATATATATATATATAATATTTTTCAATTTTCAGAATATGATATTGTACTTTTGTCTATCAAGTTAGCCTTCATCATGTTTCCAATTTTATATTGTAGGCCTGACCTTAATATACCGTACCTTCTTTGTTTTTAAATAAAAGTAAGTGTGGGGGATAGTTTCTTGTTTTAAGACATTCAGTTGATCATCTAAGATTTAAGAAACAAATTCACCAAATAACCATCCAATAACTTTATTTTGAGTCTAATACCGAAAGCCAGTAAATATTGAGTGAATTTCTAACTTGTCTATAATGACTGACCAACGTGAGACGAAACGCAGGTAAATATTGAGTGAGTAGCCAACCTATCTCACATTGACAAGAACCCAATATTATAGTCTTTAATGGGTGCAGTTGGTGGTAGTTTTGTATTATCTGAGTCTGGTAGGAATGAAAGCTTAGAAAAAAGTTGTCGTCACATAAGATCCCCAGCAATTAATCTCAGTTTTCTAAACCTAAACATAAATCAAAATTCATGAAATCTACCACTGTAGTATTTCTCTGATCCATCCCATCTAATGTTGGTGCATTTATTCTAAGCTGCACTCACATAATATACTACTCAGATTAAGTCATTATTAAATTGTGATTAAAATTTATTTATTAAATTACAATAAAAACACCATTGACCACAACTATCTTTTAAAACACGTTATTATAACGAGGTAGGTATCTCAGAACTGTAGATCAAAGAGCTTTGTTAAATCGCTCAAAACTGCAGTTTCCATTGAGTCGTGAGCTTGACGTAAAAGGATCATAGATTCCTTACTCTATGAGAACGTCCTCTGCACATTCACTTGGTAACGTTACTGTAGATAACCCAACGAAATATAATTTTCCCGTAAAAAAAAGACACTTGGCTTACGCTTCAGGAGAGTCTCACTTATATTCTGTTCCTCTGAATTCGCAAAATCTTCCATGCACGAGTTCTTATTGCATAGCTAATGCGTAGAGCTCGGTGAAGTTACTGGCCCTAGGTTTTAACTGCCGGCAGTCTATATTGCACCTTTACTATTGGCAATTAATGCGCTCCGGACTGGAATGGTTTTTAGGGGTTGGTTGAGGGGTGGAAGCGAATGAGAGAGAGAAGGCGTGAAAGGGATCTGGGTTTATTCTCTACAGAGGTACTATAAATCTGTTCGTCGGAGGCCTGCTGAAGGCGTACCAGAGTGTTAAAATGGCGGATAGGTGGGCTAGAAGAGTGGTGGAGAGTTAGTGAGAATAGAGAAGGGAACGGGAAATGTGGGTGTTGAGTTTAAAATGAGAAACCCTTCCTTTTGCACCCACCTTCCCTATCGAGGAATGCGAGACTCAATCAGTCTTGGTCTTGTGGCAAGTTCTTGGCAGGTGAAGAATGGATACGTCAGCGGGTTTGTGGGGGAGCCATATTGGATCCGAAACCCTTGAGGTTATCTTGGGAGATAGGTGATAGTAGTGAGCCAGTTTAATGTTAATCAACCCTTTCCTATTTAAGCTAAGACAATATAACTCCATCAACCCTTACCTATTTGAAGACATAACTTTTCAATGCCATGCTTTGTGATTATATATATGATAACATGAGCAAGCTAAAGCGCCTTAAGGGTGCTGTTTATTCAAGCAGATTTTCATAGATTCAATGTTATTTTAGAGCTGGTTTGTTGTCTTATATTATAATTAATGACACAATTAAGGGGAAAGCCATCAATATATCTCTATAGAATTAAAAACCTCACATTTTAATTAAACTGTTTTAAACAATTTTATATATATATAACTAGCTCATTTGCTACTACAATACATGGATTGAAACATTAACCTATCCATTCTCAAAACAATAATGTTAATTTTTTTATCAGGGTCACAACAGAAAAAACTAATATAATTATTTAGAATTATTTTAATGGTTTTGAATTTTCACAACTATAACTTCCATTAGAAATATCACAGTGTAAGAATATTTCTCTTCGAGGGGCCCCCCTAAAAGAAAAATTCAGACTTTTATAAAGTAAAGGAATTTAAAGAAGTATATAAATGAATGAATAAAGATGTATAAATAAGCAGACTTATCCTAAAGCGCTATAGTTTTATCGTAAATATCTTTACCAAAGGGCGTCTCTTTGCTCCACCATAATTTAGTTATGGTTTTATATTCATATCTGAATTGTGAATAAACTTTCTACTTAACACAATGTATCTTCACATAATAATAGCAATACATATTATATTGATGTTTTTCATTGGAATTGCTCCAAGTAGAATACAGTTTTGTAAGAGTAGAATAAATGGTATGACAAAATCACACAAACTTTCTCATATTGTTTATTATGACTTCAAAGAAAATGTTAAAGAATAGGATTTTAGTAAACTACCTTTAAATAAGTTGTAATCATTAAAAAAAACATGATCTTGTAAATCAAATTAATCACTCTTTAGATATACATTTTAAACTAAGTTGTTCAGATTTATTTAACAAAATTCAAATTTTCAAAAATAAATCATTTGTAAACTACCCTAAGATTATTTATTTTTAAAAATAAAAACAAAATCTTACATATCATGTAAAACTATTCACAGATTCTCATTTTGAATTCAATTTTAAGGTAAATTTCCAAAATATTCAAACTTTTTATAATTTGTCGTAACTAAGCTACCCTTAAATTACTTTAATTTAGATAAACAGCGATAAATTATCATTGATATGTTAAATCGTCACATGGTTCCAATTTTGGAGCAAAAGTCAATTTTTTAAATATTCAAAATAAACAAACACGGTTTTAAGTAAACTACTCATAGCAAAATTTCCCCCCCTAAACCATTATAAAGCATTTTTGTCATGTTCATATCCATCACATCCCAGATATACATTTCAAGCTACATAATTATGACCCATTTTCAAAATAATTCAAATTTTCAAAATTATTTCTAATTAAAGACCCATTTTCGAATGTTTACCCAAAACAAAGTACACAGGTTTATTTGTCATGTCAAGCACTCCCGAGATATCAATTTGAAACCAAATCATTATTACCATATTAAAAATATTTCCAATTTTTTAAAAATTAGTCATTTGTAAACTATACATAAATGAGTTCTAAGCTCCAAAATAAATATGTATTGAGGTAATTGTAATGCCAAACATTCCCAAGATACCTATTTGGAATCAAAACTTTAGGGCTATTTGTAAAATATTTCAAGTTTTTACCCTAAAACAAGAATACAATGTAATTTTTTATGTCAAACAAATTCTAGATAAGCATTTTGAATTAAATCTTTAAAGCCATTTTAGAAAAATTTTGAATTAAAAAAATTATGTCATAATTAAACTACCATTATTTGGAGGGCTATGGTAAAAACAGTTTGAATATAAGGCCAGGTACAGACATACAGGCAGAAAGGAATACAAGGAACATACATAATTGTAAAATATACTTTTTTGGGTTCGTGTAGAACGTAAAAACTTGTCGTAGTATCAAGATAAAAAAATTTACGATCACAATACTTTCTCTTGTAATGAAATTCTCTCTAGTGAGACTTATGTTAACGCTAGAGAAACTTCCACCCTGTTAAGGTGCAACAAAAAGAAGTGCGAGTAATTTTACAATTCTATAGCATTTTATTTTTTCGGCCAAAATAAATCAAATATGTTCCAGTAGCAACATAGAGTTTATTTTTCTACACATACTAGTATCAAAAGATCTTGAATATCTGTTAAGGGTGTCCTGAAATTTTGTCAAAACCTTTTCTCTTTATTTAAAATGTGTTGACAAAATTCCAAGACAACATTTACCGATATTAAAGATCTTATGATATCAGTATGTGCAGAGAACTAAACTCTATATTGCTTCTGATGGAGAAATGTTTAATTTAATTCGGCCAAAAAGTTTCAACTCTATAAAACTATAAGAATACTTCCGCTCCCTCCGGCACCTTAACCTTCAACCTTCGGGGACTGGAGCCATTGTATGTTTGCAATATCCTATAATATTCTAAATAATAATAAAAAACATATACTTTAATGCATAATATTATCCTTTATAAAGCAATATTATTAAATAAATACTTGAATATTATTGTATTTTTGTAAATTTTATTTGAAAAAAATTACAATAATTTTAAACTGTTATAGATAACTGTCCACATTATCACACAATATCAAGTGATTCAAACAGTTGTAGATTTCTTATTTTTATTTTATTAATAATATTTCAGAGTTTTGCCCTTGTTATACCAGAGGACGCCCGTTTAGATAGTTCTTTATTTTCAAATTGTTATTAATTAAATGTGTCTTCCAAATATAGAAGATAGGAAAAAATCTATTTGTAGATCTGTTCGGATAGCCATTATATAAATATATATTTTACTGTATATGTAACTATAATTTAAAACAGTTTTAGAAAAAAATAAATTTAAATAAAACATTTAAACCAAAATAAACATAATATAATACTGCGCTTATTTCAAAATTTGCTCTGTCTTTAGCGTGGATATGGTTGACTAGGGGTTTGTGGCAACGGTGAGTATCGATATCGCCTCGAGGGTTAATTACTACGTCGTTAAACCCTAAGTAGATGGTGAATTTCTCGACTATCGTTGTTCTAGCATTTGACTCACAGTAACACTACATCAATGGCTGCATTGTTTATATATTACAGTGGACGTATAATGGATCTTGTGACAGAAATTAGCTAATTAATTGAACTTTTACCCTTAAAATGGAATGTTAGTGTCTTAAAATAGTGACATACCATTTTAAACATTATTTTCATAAATAAAATCTACTTTAGAACGTGTTTACGTTATAGGTAATAGTGGACTTGGCTTCGTCTTTATTTGTTGTTGTTGTTATGACAAAAGTTTGAAGATACCAAAATCTTGGATATAGGAAAGTAGTATGAAAAATTTTAGTTAATATTTGTGAATTTACTAAAATAAATTAAAGCTTGTGTTTAAAAAAAATCAAGTTAGTTTCTGTTTTGTAGAAACTCTTGTTCATGGATCAACGTCAAATCTATTTTATATTTCAATATATATATATATATATCAGAATATATATCAGTTGGTTGATATATATATATATATATATATCAACCAACTGATGATTGTTTCGGTGAGTCCATGGGCAGGATGTCAAACTTACCTAGTGTGGTTTAACAGTGATGGGGGAGGTCAGAGTTTGAATCTTGGCTGGTTTGATAGTCTCTTGGTTTTACTAATTGGCATTTTTCCTTTAAAATGTCTATCTTCCCTTTACATACCTCGCTAGCATAATTAAAAGTACCTATATCCCAGGTAAGTAGTAACACAAGCTAGTAAATAAAAATAACAGTAGAAAAAATTCAGGTGACCTTGAACAACGAAGCGTGTACCCACTTCATCGCACACAAAGGTATTCTAATAAACTCATTTCAGGAATGATCAAAATGTATAGCGGTTTACGAATTACGGTAGGCCTAGTTTAATTTATTAAAGAAGTCATTTAAGTAAAATTTAAGTTTTCATAATTTAAATAATCATATTAATTGGAAGTAGTCCCCTCCTCATTTCCCACACCCTCCCGATGATGTCACTTTAATGAAGCCGGTGACTTGATGGTCTAGTGGTAAGGTGTCGAACTTCTGTGCTGGGGATCCAGGGTTTAATCCTCGGTCCTGGCACATATTTATCTGATTGCCAAACTCTTTCTTCACCTCTGACAAGATGTGTATTAATCACAACTTGTAATGTGTGGAGTGTAGTTCTCTACCGTGGTTCGGATCCAGCGTTAAACTGTAGCTCCTCCATTCCCTCTCGCAATACACACTAGCGTAAGTACGTATTACTTGAATGGGTAGTAAGACGCTGAGCTAATAATACTAATACTAATGAAGATACTGCACTCACCAGTCTTACATATTGAAACTAACTTCAAGAATAAAGCCTTATTTATATAATGGAGGGTGACCTGGCGGTATAGGGGTAAGGTGTCAGACTTCTGTGCTGGCGGCCGGGGTTCAGTCCTCGGTCCTGGCACAGATTTATATGATTACCAAACCCCTACTTCACCTCTGACAAGACATCTTGTGAATGTGGGGAATGCTAGGCCTCCACCGTGGTTCGGATTCCACGTTAAACTCTAGGTCCTTCATTTCATCTCACAATCACCCTACCAATACACATTAGCGTAAATGCGTATAAACTGAACGGGTAGTAAGACGCGGTGATAATAATAATATATAATGGATGGGATCTAAAAATAATTAGTGAAAGTAACTCCCTTGTTCTTAACAACACACTATACGACATGCGTTAGCCACCTTTTTGTTCCCACGATCTCCCTTCGTTTATCCACTCCACTTTTAATTTTTTTATAAGCATCTTGTATTTATTCTTTGAATTCAAAATTTACCTCAATACGTCTTATGTCCCCACCTTCTCTTGACGACATAGCTTTCATACGTGATTGATTAAAAATTGCTTCGAGATCAACCAGTTGATCCCGATCGATCTTATGCCAACATCTGTTATACGAGTAAGAGATAAGTAGGGTAGATAAGCAGAAATGCATACGCAATAGCATGCAGAGGCAATGGAAAAAAGTAACAGTTATCAATCACATGTGAAAAACTGACCCATAGCGCACCCGATCAAGATCTGAACCCCAACATTACAATATATCTATCAACCATCTGGTCTCTTAATAATAATATAAATATGGCCTATATTGCAGTAAATCTTAACTATCAGTTCTCTACTGTTATATAAACCATGTTCGGTTTAAAGATTTCTCTGGGTCTGTGTTTTATTTTCAGTTATCACTAGGTTCATTCCCCATCCCCTTTCTTTTTTACGTCTTTGAGTGAGATGTGAGGGTGTCCCAAGTAATTTATAGGGTTTGGGCTAAGGTTGGGGATAAATGTCTTCTTTACCGGCCACCGAATAGGTTTCCAATAAAACTTGGCCCAGAATATATAAATCCTGGCAACGTGCTTCATGATAAAATATAAATGTTAATAATTTATTCACTGTGATGGACATACCATTAAATCAATTTTACATCTATTAAAAACAACTCTGTTTGATAATTCCATCTGGTCACTCTTGAAAATTAAATATATTTTTCTAGTTTTATTTAATGTAAGCCTGATACGTTTCTTCTTAATCCATTAAGAAGGATCAGTTTATTTGTGGGTGTTTTTGAACTACGTCTTACTATATCCATCCATATTATTATTACTATTATTGTTATTATTGTTATTATTATTATTATTATTAGCACCCTATCTTACTACCCGTTCGAATTATACACACTTACACTAATGTGTAATGTTAGGGTGATTGTGATATAAAATGGAGGACCTGCAGTTTAACGTGGAATCCGAACCACAATGGAGGCCTGGCATTCCCCACATTCACAAGTTGTGATTAATACACTTCTTTTCAGAGGTGAAGGAAGGGTTCGGTATCAGATAAATATGTGCCGGGACCGAGGATTAAGCCCTGGACCCCACCACAGAAGTCCGACACCTTACCCCTAGACCACCAGCTCACCCTCATCCATATTATTTAGGCTTTATATTGGCATACTTACACTAAAGCGTTTGGGATAATTGATATATATTTATTGAAGAAATGTACCCAAATTTTTGTGGAAGAAGTGTGGAAAACTTTTTAGGAAAGACCAGCTGGGATTCAAACTCAGAGCGCCTTTCACAGTGCTGAATTAACGACCAGGGGCTGGATGTTGTGTCTATTTAAGATTTAAGTAATTTTTTTTAAGTTGTGTGCTGATATGATCAGTCAGGTCAGAAATGGCATATTAACTACTTAAATGAATTGAAAAAATTATACAATATTCTTCTGGTGCATCGTTTTAAGCGTAAACGAGTTAACTAATAGCTACGGCGAATACAGTTCACAAATATATAAAGAGCTTAGAATTAAAGGGCCGTGAATAGTCTAAAATTTTCCTAAAAGAGTTTGATATTCAAAGTGTTTTTGTTATACACTTATAAAACATCACCTCAAGATTTTTATTTTGTTGCTTATATTTAAAAATATGTAGTTCAATTTCACTTGGTTATGGAAGGTGTATTACATCTACCAAATATGCCAAATGCTCCTGAGAATAACAATATAACGTTTAGAATATTTATGAATATTAAATCAGATGGACTTGAAGCGGTATTCAATGGGTGCTCCTTGGAGCTCAGGGGATTCCCAAGACATTACAGTAGAATTTGGGGTGGAGGGTGGGCGGACTGGATTTTTTCTATACACCTCAACCAAAACAAAATATTGTAACAAATTAAATGTAGAATTATACATGCACATATGCGTTGTATTAAGGCAGATGTTGAAAAGATTTGAAAAATATATCGATCAATGTAAATCTTCTCACTAAAAACTTGTTTTTGAAAAAATAAAGTATATGTCAACTTAAAAAAAATAGTGATTTTAGGGATTTAGTAAGTTATTATGAACAAAATAAAAGTTATTAATAAATACCTATTTACATGATTTACAAAGGCTTTAAATTATAATGCGGTAAACATCGATAGGTAAAAACCACATAAATAACAGTTTGTTGAGTCTTCGCAGTAATTTTTAGGTGTTAAGGGCCCCGGTGACCAAAAAGGTTTGAAAAACATTGGCGTAGAGGATTGTTAACTGATTGATTATTCATATGTCAAGTATTTTTCAAGGTTTCATCCCTTCAACAGTTTGTGATATAAACAATTAATACCTGCTTCCGTGGCTGCAAAGTCTAGGGCATCACTCTCGTGTTAACCTAGGCTGCTAGTTATAGGGCTATCGGGGCTCGAATCACGGTCAGATGGTCTGAGAGTTGATTTTTCAAAAAAAATTCCACTAACCCTCCACGCAAATGAAAATATAGGTAAACTTCCTCTAAATTCAAACCTTCTTCTTCCCTAATCCATGCTTAATTAGTACATATGCGTTTAGTCTTAAAAGGTAGAAGGACCCGTTGCTTATATATATGTATGTATATATATGTATTTATGTATATATATACACATATATATCATCCCCACAGCAAAGCTTTTTGGCCTGCTTTCCTCACTTTATATCTGGGCAGGGGAGCAATATATTAGTTTAGTGAGTGTTTTAAGGGAAAAGTGCAGTCCTTGACCCAATACTTTTTTGAAAATAGAAAGGTTCCAGGGCTGACTTGATATTGGTGCAAACTTCCTGGAGACCCGCGAGATGATTGGAATTGAATCCCGCGGATCTTGGGGGAAAGGGCACTCGCGTTTCAGCAGTCAAGTAGCACAGAAGTACTTGAATCACTCCGACTTGTTTATAGGCAGTCGAATGGAAAGGTGATTTATTCTCTCCAACGCGCATTTATATAGTAACTTAGTAAATATGTAACTTCGCCAGTCTGCAAGACACCCCAATTCAATTTTACCATAACGATGAAAAGGTAATAGTTAGTATTTATTACTTGCGCTAACCCAGGAGTATAGGTTTCAATACTAATCAGGTTTACAGAGAATGTTTCCTCAAATAGGCTTATATGTTTAAAGGTTTCCCAGTGCCATAGGAATGAGGGGTACGGGGATAAATTTTACCCCAAAAAATTGAGGGGGATAAAAAGTGTAATTCCCCCCCACCCTCAAATAATATAGTAAACCTTTTAGATAATGTTAATATTTTATTGAAGCAAGATACAATGTTAATACTGAGATAACATAATAAAACTATTATGTGCTTTTAGTACACACTGAAGAGATTTTGAAAACTCTGAGATTAATACCAGCCACATCAGCTACTGCAGAAATAAGTTTTTCAAATCGTTAGAACATTAAAAACTATCTTCGCTCCACGATGAGGCAATGTAGACTAAATTCCCTGAGAGGCTAAACAAAATTGAAGTTGCAAAACTGGTTAATGGTTTTATAGCTAGTAACAAATATAGGGCAAAAATGTATGGAAACCTACTTTAATTTTCAGTGTTTTATAATTTTCATTTGAGCCACATTATATATATATTTTTATTATTTTTTTTGTGTGTATTAATTCAAAAGTTTGGAATGACTAAAATAAATGAGAAAAATGCACAATGAAAATATTAAATACAGGTATCCTTCGTTATATATTATCTCACTTTACGTGTTTTCACTATAACGCGATTCAAAATAATAAAAATAATAATGCATGGTCAGCTGTAATTTTGCATTCTCTATGTGCGGTGGTGGCTTGATCTTGTGCCCACACATTCTAATGAAGGCAGTGATCTATACTGTAGACTTGGTGTTAGGGAGGGTGATATTGAAAACATTGGAGATGCATGGGCAGACGTTAAACAGTCGTGTTAGAAGGTAATTTGGAAAATTATTTGTCCTGAAATTTCTGATTCTCATGATTTTAATCTTGAACACGAGCTTTCCGATTCAAGATATGACATCATTGACATAGCAAGATGTTGGATTTGAGGAAATAGACCAGGTAAATGTGGATGAATTGCTCCAATCCCACTCAACAGAACTCACCAATGAAAATATTCTAGAAAAGGAGAATGGCATAAATGATAAAGGGGAAGAGCCCTACGTTGTAGAGCTTATCAAACAACTTTCAACTAAACAAATTGCTGAATATTTTAAGCACATTGCCACACTGCAATAAGAATCATTGAAGATAATGCCCACAACATGGATAGAAGCACCAAAGTTGCCATAGAGATCCAGAGTTATTTGGTTTGCTACAAATAACTCTATATATAGAGAAATAATACTGCCCGTCAGTTGAGTCTTGACCATTTCATTAAAGAAGTTGAAAATACTCAGTCTAAAGACCCAGGACCCTCACAACAGCAAAAGCTTACCATTTCATGGCCTTAAAGAGAGCAGGAGCTTACTGTCCAGCGGTCTTAAAAAGAGCTAAAGCCTACCATCTAAGATCCTTCAAGGGAGCAAGGGCCTACCATCATAGGGTTTTTATGCCAGCAAGAGTTTACAGTTCCAGGGCTTTCAAGAGAGCAAGAGTCTACCATCCCAGGGCCTTCAAGAGAGCAAGAGTTTATCGTCCCAGGACCTTAAAAATCAAGAGTTTACTGTCCAAGGGCCGTCAAGAGAGCAAGAGCTTAGCATTCAAGGACCTTCAAGAGATCACCATAAAAGTGCTGTTAAGAGAGCAAGATCTTACCTTGCTAGGACCTTCAAGAGATAAAGAGCTTACCATTCAAGGGCCGTCAAGAGCGCAAGATATTACCATCCCAGGACCTTCAAGAGATAAAGAGATTATCATCCCAGGACCTTAAAAAATCAAGAGTTTACTGTCCAGGGGCCTTCAAGAGAGCAAAAACTTACCATTCCAGGACCTTCAAGAGATCAAGAGATTACCATCCAAGTTTCGTTAATAGAGCCCGAGCTTAACTTCCTAGGACCTTCAAGAGATCAAGAGTTTACCATTCAAGGGCCATCAAGAGAGTAAGAGATTACCGTCCCAGGACCTTCAAGAGATCAAGAGCTTACCGTCTAAGGGACGTCAAGAGAGCAAGAGCCTACCGTCAAGAGCAAGATAGTGATAATCCAGATTTGCCAAATCCAGTTAATTTATTATGCGATTGAATATTAACAGTAGGTGTACCTGTAACATTGTCTTAATTAGATAAATTGATTAAAATTTGTCAACCAATGCTCAACCATGCTAAAATAAATTCACCTGCATTTTAGAGTTACACGATTATTTATCAGATCCAATTACTCGCGTGGTTTGAGAAACAGCTGTATTACATTTTACTGCTTTTTTTAATCTTCAAAATGTTATCCCTTATAAAAGCACATGCTTATTTCTACTCCCCTTCTCCCCAATTAAAACGTTCCTGCGCCACTGATATTTTCCATATCCTTACCCTGTGTTCTTAACTCTTATTAGCCGTCTGACCTATCCACATATTTTAAACTAATGGGGTAAGGATTGCGTAAGGTAAAATATAAAGGAACTCCTCTAGAATTTACAAATAGATAAAAAAGGAGAAATACTCTGAGAATTAAAAACATCTCACTACCACAGGTTGAGATTAGAATCCTGAAATTACAATCCTCTAGTGAACCAGAAAAGATAAAACTGATTCCTGTGTAACTACTATCATAGCATACAGATTGTTTTACAAAAAAAAGTTGATAATAGTATATTGGCATTGCAACGCAGTCCCTCATTGATCTTAATGCGAGAAGATAGATCCGTTCCTGTGGAACCAAGAATGCCACAATATCGTCAAAAGAGAGGGTCGTTTGTTTTGTAAATAAACACAAATCAATGCTGGCAAAAATTGTAATAAATTTTCTTTCTTTATTTTTCCAGGAGCAGGATTAATAGTGTCGGTAGGCAGTGGGAGTGGTTAAATCAAGATGTATATCTGAGAATAAAAAAGAGAGGATAGTGTGGGTGGAGGAAGAGGAAGAGAGGTATTTGGTCACCTCCTAACCTCTCCTCTGTATCTCGGGAAGTTAAGGTTGGGAGGGGGGATGTAGTTTTCTTGTTTTCCTCAGGCCCAGAAAGGAGTTTGGTCGCCCACATTTCTTTCGTGAGGCTAGGGTGAAGACTGTGGCGAACAGCCCGCTGTAGGGGCGAGCGGGGAGAGGGGTGCCTTGTGGTGGTGGGAAGGCCTCAAATGGAACCGCAATAAATTCTACTTTTCTTGCTTTTTTTTATTTCTCTCTTTTTCTTGATTCCAATTCTTCAGATCCCCTCTCACGTTCTTTCCCAGTTTAGGTGAGGGAGGGGGCTTATTCTTTTGAAATCATTCAATAAGTTTTCAATTCTATATAGACCTACATAAGCGTGTTTGTAAATGTATGCAGAGCATATTACTTAATTATTTACGTACTCTATGGCACTAGGAATTCGAAAGTTGATTGCTGCACTTGCAAAAGTACGCCACATAGTCATATCCTGAGCTAGTTCTTTCCAGTCCACCTCATTACACCGTATCTCTTTCAGGTACACTCTAATGTTTTCCTCTCAACTGCGTCTAGGTCTATCTAATGGCCTCTTCTTATTGGGTTTGCCAGTCAATACCTTGAACATAGTTCTATAGCTTTCCAATCCCATTGCATGTCCTGCCCACCGTAGTCTACGAGACTTGATTATTCTGACTGTATTGTGATGAGTATAGGGTATGTAGCCCAATATTATGTGTTATTATCCTTATTTGAGCCAAACATCCCTCTAAGCACCTTGTTATCTAACACCCTAAATTTATTTTTGTCATATAAGGTAAGATACTACGTGTAACAACCATTGTGAACCAGCAGTAAAACTATGGTTTTGTAAATTCTGAGAGTGCTTGGCTCATAGTTTTTATAAAACATTATAATATTCTAAGTTTAGCTCCACCTGCATCACACTCATATTCATTACTCACATCCCGTGCATTTAGATTGCGGCGTGACTCTAAAAAATCGTCAAAGACTTTAATCACGCCATTGGTTACGTGAAATAAAAATAAAATTTTGTCTTGTATTATTTACTGGCAGCAGGGAGACTAGGTTTAACATCTTGAACAGTTGTTCTAAGGGTATTTTTATTTCCTAAACGGTTTCTTATCTCATCCAAAGCAAATGATAGAATATTTACTTAACTTCTGCCTACCGCTTCCCTCCTATATAGGAATGATTGAATTCTGATAGCAGACTGCTAGTGAGAATCAGAACAAAAATACAGCTTTGCTTATTTTTTGTGCTTCTTGTTACCCGTTTGGAGGTAAGGAGGAAGAAGGTAAGAATAGAGATAACATATTTTTACCTTAATTGTGGAGGAGCTGTGGGGAATAATTTCGGAAGAAAACAAAACACTCTTATTACAATTAATTGGGATACTAACACCTATCTCCCTGTTACCGGCTTACCAGTCTATTGCATGAGTGACCCTAAAGACCAAGTGACCTATGAAACAAATTTTTTGTGGTTGTTTTTATTGTAAAGTATAAGACGTTGAAAACACACATGTCAACAACAAAGACGGAAGGATTACATCCACAGGACGTGCTGTATGAAAGAACAACAGGAAGCTGTCACAATATTTGAGACAAGATTGACTTCACAGACGTAATTTTTCTTCCTCAAGCGATTCTCCGCTCCAATTTCTTTGGTCCGGGCGGGTCTCTCGCTTGGTTGTACCTGTGCTAGTGCCTCGATCTTCCACTCCCCTTCTGTGTGTGTGTGTGTGCTGCCTTTGTTACCAGTAGGAGCATTTTCTGTTCGATAGCGTGCCTTCTTTGTGCTGGACGAGAGAAGGGTAGAGGGGGTTGACCTCGCATGCTTTGGCGACCGTTCAAAAAGATTTCACACTGGATTCTGCATGAGAACAGTGAGGGACGAACATGTCAAGGAGAAAGAAATATCTATCGCTCTCTACAGACGTACAGTCACAGGGGAGATGTTGTAGAGGATCAGATAACTTTCTTGTGCGTGTACAGTCACCAAAGGAACGTTTTTAATAGTAGATAGATTTTTCCTTAGGGTTACAGAGGGAACGTTGTCGATAACAGACATCCTCTCCGTGTGGGTACTGTAATAAGAGAAACGTTATAGATATTAAATTTGTTCTATTATGTGTCTTTGTGTGTGTGTACACATACACACTCAGATAGTTTGACAGAAAGAACATTTTTACTAGGAGATTTTCTCTGAAATTGTACAGTCGTATGAGGAATTATATAGTAAATATTAGATTTTTATTTTACGCGTCTGTGTACACCTTGTACAGTCGTGTAAGGATTAATTTTACGAATAATCTTTTTCCCTGTGCACGTACAGTTACCTTAGTAGCATAGTGAATACAATATAAAACTTTTTACCTCATTGCTAACTCTTTTTTTGCACGCTTAGTGTTTAAATACCCCTTTGTGCTTTCCGAATATTTACATTAACGAGGTATGGACAGGGAAGATAATATTAAAGACGGAAGTGAACTCGCATTCAAGCGAAGAGAAAATTTAGGAAGATGGAATTATAGAAGAGATGTGGAAAGTGAGAAACCATGAAAGAAGCACCCCCTCAACAAAATCACCCAAGACTCGATTCCCATTCGTCCTTTCACTGGCAAACCAGACTACACTCAGCTATCAGCTTAAAATCATTCAGCCACTGGTGTGGGTCTTTGATATTTATTAAACTAGATAATTACGTTACGACACGATGCAGTTGGTTTAGTCTCTTATTCCCAAAGTGTCGTGGTAGATGCCAATAGTGGGGTTGTATGGGGGAGGGAGGGTTTAGTCGGGAATGAAATGGGGGAGGGATGTATCAGACGTGAGTTGATTGGGCACTTCTCTGGTCACGTGGAAACAAACCCTTGTCAACATAATGACGATAATGAGGGTCGATTATGATTCCTGACAATAGTCCCTGGACCCGCCATGTGTGGTNTGGGGGGGATCTTCACCCATGCCTGAAACACCATGACAATGTTCTGTATGGCGCATTAGCTTGGAGCTAAGTAGGGTAAACGCTCATAAATTCAATGGACCCTTCTATGATTGACTGGCGTGGATTATTAAACCAAAGTGGGTGACCATTTTTAACACCTCTCTTGCTGTGTTTTTTTCCTTACGTGTAGAGGGTGTTACGGACAATAGTTAAGGTTAAGTTGGATGTTCGGTGAGGTGTATGTGTGTTGTGATAGTGGAGTAAATTGATAGCTTGAATATTCGTTGGTTTAGAATACCATCAATGGCTGATACCCGCACCCAGTGGCATGTGAACTGAAAGTCAAGGTCATAATAATGTCTGGTTTACCACTGATGGGGAAGTTGGGGTCCAAATAACAGCTCGGTGTAATTAATGTGGTTGTATTAAATGTTGTTTCATTCAAACTCTACACGAATGTGGAAACATAGATATTCAATTATTCCTTGCTCCACCCTACCTCATTAGCGTAATTAAAATTCAAACAGGTAATGTGACGTGGAAAAATTAAAAATATATAAACGATAAAATTGATCTCAAATAAGTGGTTTAGTAAAATATTGATTATATTAAAATGTTAACCGGGTTAAATTGCGTTTTTGATTTACTCCACGTTTGGGCTATACACATTCAATAACACAAAATGTAGGAATTATATATATATAGTTAATGCACCCACATTGACATGTAGGGGAAGTCATAAAACCACGAGTAGAGAAATTATGTTCTACATCTAGATGGTATATGAATCCAACCCTCCCCTTCAGCAGATATCCCAATTTTATTATATATATTATATTTGTTAACACTCCTATAGGTCTGGATAACTCCGTAGTAAAGTTTTTAAAGCCAGCATTTTGGTATAGGTGTCAGAACTCCTGCCTACTAATTTAGAGGTCCTGGGTTCTATTCCTGAAATTATCATTGGTATTTTTACCGAAGAGGAATTGTTCCTACAGTTGCCAGAATCTGTGTAATTATGCTTAATTTAGGTGTAAGACTTCTACTAGCGCCACATACTCATCATCACTATCCTCACAACATCTCAGTGGACTGAAGTCCCCACAGCTACTAGGTGGCCCAAGCTAAGATGACGGTTACATATCAGCCATTTTCAGTAGAAGACAACTAATGTATAGCTGACTAAATCTGCTGGAATATGCTTTAAAAAATGATTCTCAGAAATATAGTTCAAATTATATTCCTTTTTACATGCTGTTGATGGATGCTCACCAGCCGATACAACTTATAATACAGTAAATTTTTCATAGGAAGGGCCTTTTAGACAATACAAACGTTCTGTGGAAAAAAAAAATTTATAATATTCCACAACACTCGATATCACTGCTTAGAGAACTTCAGATATTATGGAGAAAAGCTGTATCTTCACTGCCTCTCGGCTTAATGTGCCAAATATCCTCTCTTTCAGTTATGTTGGAAGGTGGCGTGCTGGGGTGGAAAGGATCCACTAGCAACTTCGATGAAACCACGACGGAAAATGTCTTAAATTTGAAAGAAGTTTGACAACAAGAAAAAATAGAATTACAAAAACTTTTTCACATTATTAACCATAAAGTTCCCTTAAATATGACTTTCAGTGAAGTTTATTAATGTTGTTATTTATCTTAATTTATTACTATCCAAAATTGACAGCCAAAGATCACATGACAAGAAAACAGATCTAGTCACTTGTATAGCTGCCAGATAAGGACGAAGTGTCTAAGA
Organism: Timema californicum; assembly: GCA_902141385.1. Classification (NCBI taxonomy): domain Eukaryota; kingdom Metazoa; phylum Arthropoda; class Insecta; order Phasmatodea; family Timematidae; genus Timema; species Timema californicum. The sequence continues at coordinate 137,194 of CABFOW010000172.1, forward strand.
CTGTGGTTGGCAACCTTCGGCCCACCGACTGATCCTACCTCGTCCGCAAAATATTTCAGTAAACATACATTTTCTTCATAAAAATACACTAATGAACAATTAATAAATGAGAAATAAACATTTGAGATAATTTTATTGATATTTAACTAACCACCCTACCAAATTATTTTGTAAGCCCATATGGGCAGCGATATCAAAAAGATTTCTGACCCCTGTTAAAAAGCCATCATTCTTGCAATAGGCTAGACTGACGATGACGGAGAGATATGAACTCAAATCTTGATCAGGTATACTGAGAATATTTTTTTGAATAAAATATTTTCCACACTCTCTCCATGAGCATGCGGGTGCACTTCCTTTAAATACATCCCTACTTATACCTAAAATATTAGATATCATTATTACAAAAGTGGTGGTAAAATATCTGGATGTCAAGACGGGTGATAAAATATCTACTTTAAATAAATTAATATCTACTTTAATGTAAATAAACCTTTCAAGACCAAAATTATTACCACGTTCGTATCTGGTTTTATTCTGGCGTTCTAAAGCAATGTTTCTTATGTATATTTGAGGGTGATAAAATCTGCCAACGTTAGATATTTTAATATCTTGAGAGTATGCACAATGTGTTTCTCACATAAAGAGGCCACGGTCTCCATCCAAAAATGTGTGTAAGCACTTGAATTTTACACTACATTGCTTCAAATGTTCCAAGAAGGGAGGAAGAGGAGGGAGGGAAATAGAGGTAGAGGAAAACTTCGGGATTCATTAGCATTTATAAAAGTTGTTGAATTTGTAATGCACTCCAAAGTCTGATTCATGAAGATATTATTTTGCTTCCATCCAACCACACACCAATACCATGCCCTATTATTCTCCCCTCTTTTTATATAAAGGACTATTTCATAGAGGGTTTTCTGCCGAGGGAACCACGTTTCCATTTTTTTTAAACCCTTTAAGAAATCTCTAAATACGTAATACGTGTTCATAGGAGAATACAAAATAAATGCCACAAAAAAAAGTTAATTTGCATCACTTCTTACTAAGTTTGTCCAGGCTATAAAAATTATAATCACCCTAATGGGTTAGGAATAAGGTAGGAGTAATTAATATACTCTAGTTGGAGTAGAGAGAAAGAGAGAGAGAGAGTAGTAAATCAGTTAAGAAATTCATCCTCAATACACCCGTTCGGGACTCCAACACCGACCTCCACATCACTAAAATAGTTAAGTTTGATATTTATTCCATGTGCCCACATGTGCTAGTAGATGTTTCAATATCTTTTATATAAAATATATATTCATAAAAAACATAGTTAGTTGTAGTAAGGAACAATATATATTCTAATTGATAAAAATAGAAATTTCTATTATTATTATTATTATTATTATTATTATTATTATTATTATTATTATTATTATTATTATTAGCACCGCGTCTTACTACCCATTCGGGTTATACGCACTTACGCTAATGTGTAATGGTAGGGTGATTGTGAGATGAAATGTAGGACCTACAGTTTAACGTGGAATCCGAACCACGGTGGAGGCCTGGCATTCCTCACATTCACAAGATGTCTTGACAGAGGTGAAGAAATAGAAATCAATTGAAAGAGAAAAATAAGACAAAAAATTAAGTTATTGATATAAATTATAAATATAATATAATTAAGTTTACTTGTCATAAAGAGTATATGGACTATTTAGCAAAATTGTTAATAAAACAAGAATTAAGTAAATTCATTGATTGTGATAGGGAATAGAGATTGTTTATTGAGTCTAAGGATTGTGATAAAAGAAATTTTTGAATAAAAGTTAAAATATAATACTTGACATTATACAAACACATTAAAAATGTGAGTCTGAGCAACACATATATAACAAAAAAATAAACACATATTAAAATACATGTATTAAAGACATGAGTTAAAGTTAAAGATGAAGTGTATAATACAGATAAATACAATAAAGCTATAATTACAAAAAAGTTAATTGAGTTTGTTTTAGAATTAATCCCTATCCTTTTATAAAAACTTTGTAAGTTTGCTTATTCATGTATTTCAGGAACTTATAATATCACAATTCGATAAACCATAAATATTTAAGAAATATGTGTCCAAAAAAACATGAGCTAATATTAGAGGAACAGATAATACAGTGTAATAAGATATATAAGTTAAATTGACAAAAGTATGGATCATAAAAATATAAAGAGGTCAAATGAAAGTTGAGATCTATTATTATCTGAAAGGTTTTATTCTTAAAATACATGATGAAATGGTAATAAGGAAGCAGATACACAATGCTTGTAAAATTCAATGTGAATTATAATCTAGGATAAAGATAAAAAGAAAGATTTTATAAAGTGATAAAGAACTTTAATGTTCAATGTCTAATCAAAGAGGCTAATTGAAATGGGAATTGTCAATTTAACATTACTTAAGTAATACATAACTTAAGTAATGTTAAATTGACAATTCCCATTTCAATTAGCCTCTTTGATTAAACATTAAAGTTTTTTATCACTTTATAAAATCTTTCTTTTTATCTTTATCCTAAATAATAATTCACATTGAATTCTACAAGCATTGAAAGGTTTTAAATACCCTTGTTGCTTTTAATTCTGGAGTGAGATTGTCACAAGTCCGACATGTTTCGGCGCTGCATAGGCACCATCCTCAGGTCATAAATGAATCCTGAAATGAGTTTTTACCACGACGAATCATATAGAGTTATATTTATCCTTTCTTAGGAACATCAAATAACATGTCAATGTATGAGAATGTTTAAAAAATTCAAGTTTTTAATTCATAGAATTTTTTATATATTATTATTTTTCAAGGTTTCAAGTTTTGTACATACCTACAACTTCACCAAATTTCAGATTCCTGTGTCATTTATAAATACTAAAAATTATCTGGACAGTTATACAGAAATGTATTCACCCCTTTATTAATACATATTATTACACTCTGAAATAGCCTACTTCTCTTTGTGATTCACTACACCAATCGCATTAAGAGCAATACATAGAACTCAGCCTTACAAAGTAAGGTATCTTGTTGAATATACTAGATGTATGGTCACGATAGCTGTAGTTTAAATTACAGTGTAGTTAGTATTTCATAACTTTTTTTCATGCATCTAGGGTAAAGGGTATGCACTCCTTCAAGGACCCGCTCTAAATTACTAAAAAATGTAATCTTTCTCCAAAAACACAAGTCATTAGCTAAACTTGAAACAGAGATATTTACTTTTAACTTCTTCTAGTCGCTTTATTAAAGCCCTTTAAATGGGTTTGGAAATGGTTCATTCTCGCAAATCAAAGATATATAGTGCAGGCACTTCCCCATATCGTTGGGCACGTGGGTCATGGCGTCAGCCTTACTTGGTTTGCCAATTATGGGGAGTTAAGAGTTATTTTCCATTTGGGTACACTGAGGAAAGATATTTCTTAGATAGTTTTACACTAACTTTTTATAAAATGCATTTACACTTTCTCTCATTTATACCTTTCTCATCACTGCCCTATTAGTCTATATGTAATTATTCCATATGTGAAAATCTTGAACGGTAAATAGATTCCATAACTATGTTTTTAATATGGAATGGCACCATTCCTTGAAAAGTGAGATATAGATGGGCACTTGTTGACGCTTTGAACTGAACTCTCCCTTCTAACTATTTCTACTTCCAACCCCTATCTTATCAACCCACTCGACTAAAGCGTCAGAGCAGGTAGGTGTAAGCTTCTTACAGGCTGACGTGCTTCAATTACCCTACACTGTCAGTAACAGCATCTGCCATGCTTGCACCTATCTCCGACTAGAGGTAGGCCTATCTCTCTCTTTCACTTTGGACGTGTTCGGAATATGCCCCAGTCCAATTCAAATAAAGGTAGTTTAGTCTTGCTAAGTTAAACAAATATATTCAAACACAACTGTAAAAATAAATACATTTAATTTACAACTATATAATGATTTGTTCTTTTGTCTGTTTATAAAATTAAAAATATAGTACGTTTTGACTTGTGTAGGACAGTGTGAATATTAGTTAAAATTTGGTGAAGCTTTTTGTTTAAAACATAGATGCTCCACAGTAATTAATAATAAGTTATCTTCATTTACCCTTAGTGGTAGCAAGCTCACCATGCATGATTCCACTGGCGTGGCTTATAAAATAAGAACATAATGTAATCCATCAAGGTAATACTGTTACGAGGGGATCGAAATGTGCATGCACAAAAATAGGAACATTTATAACAAATTAATACACTAATTAATTGAGTATTGAGTCAAAACAAATTAAGATTAAAAAAACACATTAAAATATATTTACGTTGCTTCAACTGAATATTGGAACAACTCAAATGTAACTTTCTTTTCCATTATAGTCAAATTGTTTAGCAAAGGGGAAAAAAAAACTTACACGAACAAGCTCAGATGAGTGTACTTAGAACAATGCTCTCAAAATGGTTTAGTCATACTATTCTTCTATGCGAAGGCGGGTACATTTACAACTAACACTACGGTTCTCTTCTTTACCCTCCAACTAGTGATAAGATGAGGGGCAAAAATATATGATTGGACTTTATTTGAAACTGTACACTGTCCACATGTATTGAATTACTGTTTTGTTTCTATGTTTTGAGGAAATTCACACTTTGACGTAACACATCTCTTTTGACGATAAAAATAATAGCAATTAAAATCCATAACACAGCAAAGCCAAAATTGATGGGGGAAATCCTTTTAAATACATGTCAACGAAGCGATGAACCGAAAATAATGGGAGCGCCGCTAAGCTTACAAAAGGATAAATTTATTACTAAAAATTGTTCACTAATTAGTTTAACAAAATCATCCTAATATTCTATTCTACTATCATAATTCAAAATGTATGATTAAAAATACAGGGTGGCCCACGGAAAAGTATCCCGCCTCCTATAACCAGCAGGTGCCTCACTCTGAATTGGAGGAGGTCAATCCCCTTCCACCCATATTGTGACATGAAGAATGAGTCAATCAAGATTTAGACAAGCAATTCACTTCCTCATTCTTCATGTCAAATATGGGTGGAAGGGAATTGACCTCCTCCAATTCAGAGTGAGGCACCTGCTGGATATAGGAGGCGGGCTACTCTTTCGTGGGCCACCCTGTGCGTATAACTTCTAAATAAAAGATTATTAAAAAGTAATTCCAACTTTAATAGGTCTTCCTATTATTCTTTATTTTAACAAGTATTTATATAACGTGTAACACGATTGGGTAGTATTTATTTAAAAGAGCATAGTTATATTGTATATTAATGATTTTATTAAAGAGCGTTTCATAAATAGTTTGATTTATTCGCCTTCATCTTAGAAACTAAGGGTATCTAAAGATAGATAACATAGCTATTTAATTTGTTTTGAAGAATAAAATCCTAACATTATTTCATAAACTCACTCCTTAAATTAAATTTTAAAAAATCTAGGGCCTATTAGATTATTCAAAGCTCACTGAAATAATTAAAAAAATATATAGAATTTTAAGTCACACATAGCGAAAACATAATATGGTTACTCTTTTTGCATCATCGAGAAAAATAATAATATTAATAATAAAATACAAAATTCAATAAACATAATTGTAAATATAAAGCATGGGACTAGGGATAATTCAAATCTAGGTGTGTATTGTGAAATGGTAATAAAAGATTAATTACACGAGGAACAGAAGAGCAAAGGTATAATAAAGATCATTAGAAAGTTTGTCTAGTAATTTATCTCAGATACTGCCTACTTAACCAGAGTTACTGGGTTCTATTCCAGTCAAGCACAAAAACTCGTGATCGGTGAATTATAATTGAGACTAGTATTCTTGGGCACGTGGAATATATCAAGCTAATCTAGTCTGGTTTTCCAGTGATTGGGAGGCCATGCGTTAAAATCACATATGAGTGTACGGAGTGTGATTTTCTCTAAATGGTTTTCAGCTCTTACTTTACAAAACATGTGGGTGTATTTAATCTAAATACTTCTTTCACCATCCCTAATTCACTAGCGTTAATAAAATAAGTAAAGCACTAACGGGCAGTACCAAGCACCGTGCACGTGATACTGTTTTTATTCATTTATTAGGCTAGTTTGTGAGTTGTGCATTGATGTAACCACTGACTTGGGAAAAGGAGTAATATACCTTACATAAAATGAAAAAAAATATGTGAAAAAATCTGATTAAAATGTGTTGACAGATCTCAAAGTATTTTACCTTTAAATTATATGTAATATCGATGTAAAAAATAACATCTATTGGGTTTTTATTTAAATCGTGTTTATCATCCTCCACCATCTTCTCACCTTATCGTAGTGTTGTTAGTGTGAGCTTAAAAGTTAGTTGGCAAAGGAAGGTAAGGGTATGTTCGGGGTGGAAAGCAGTAAGTAGGGGAGAGGGGCTCTTAGAAGCATTCTCTCTCCATCCTTCCCACCTCCCCCAACCCTCCACACATCCTGACCTTTACGTATCGTGTCTCGCTACTTATATCATAGTCCTCCCCTGGGAGCGATACTAGGCTCGGGTTCTAATACAAGGGGCGAGTTTCAGATCCCTCGACCTCACCAGGGTAACAACCGTGTAATGACCACTTGTGGCTCCTTAAGCTCTTTCGACTACGAAACATGTATTAAACAATTTAACTAGTATATAATTATAAGCTGTAAATGGTGATTCACCGATTTCAAATTATTATAGTTCACGGGTCACAAGGGCTCTAACTTGTAATTTTTTGCTTTTCATTTACTATTGCTACGGTAAAATGAATAATGGGCTGATATGTATTCAAAATGAAGTGTATTGATAATTTATGGAAGAAAATTAATGTATAATGAACACGCATTTTAAAAGTAGTAAAATAACATAATTTTTAATTATACAAATATATTTCTATTTTCATATCCCAATAATTTGATTTTATCTCATTTTGTAATACACAATGTCGCTATTTAGAAATATGTATTGGATCTATTACTACTCGTTAATTTTTTTTAATGGATTTGAATTTATCACTGAAAATATTAACTTGAAATTGTATTTAATGAAATTTCATTTTGACTGTACTGATGGTAGCGATGCCACTTACTTGCAGAACATAATATTCCAGGCCAAGGCAAAGGATCAGATAATCCTAGCTAATGACCCATGCAGGTAGAGTGGACAACAGCTTCCTTATCTGGTCGGTGTTTCTGGAATTGGCCGAGGGAATGCTACTTGCTATCTTTTACAATAACTTACATTCCACCTAAACCCAAATATATTGAATTCCCTGCCAAAATGTTATGAACTATAAAAATATTATTAATTCTTAATGACAAATGACCTTAAGATGGGATTAAAGGAAGCTCCATTTAAATTCCATATGTTTCCGTTATTTTTCAGTTACTATGGCAAAGTAGTAGTAGTAGTAGTAGTAGTAATTAGCCAAAGCAATTAAAACATTGTTTAAAATAAGGTTTTGTTTAATCTCTTACAATAAAGTAATCTCAGTCTACCTCTTTAGTTTGGTGGTCAAAATTCCTGGTTATAGATCCAGAGGTCCTGGTTTAGATCCTAGGCTTTTACAGATTTTCTGTGAAGCAGTGGGCCTGGAATGGGGTAATCTCAGCCTCATTAGGACTGAGGAGGAACAGCTTGAATGGGAAAAAATAGTGGTCCTGGTCTAGAAAACTGATACTAACCAATGGTGGGGTTCATTGTTCTTATATATTATGACACTCTATAAACTCAAAAGTTGGCACTATCTTCACCACCCGGTTGATATGAGTCTTTTGCATGCTGACGCTATGGAGTTTCACTTATGTTCTATAACAGACATACCTACAATCAATAGGTATATCACAAAGGGTGTCAAGTAGATGGTACCTTTAAGTTACCGCCCCACGGATAGCACGCAGATTATGTTTGTAACACGACTAGAAGCAGAAGTCACAAAGTAATGCGGTAGCCTGATGTATAATTGGATAACATAATTATATTTAAGACCAGTGAAAGCAATAAATAATCTAAAACTGAGAAATATAAAACAAATCAAAATATAAATGATATTTCACTGATCCTATTTGCATTGTTGTCAAACAAATAATGTAGAAAACCATATTTCGAGTAGTGTTCTGGTTTATGAGTAAGTGGATAGGCCCTACCTAATATCCCGGTCAATAGTCCATGAGATTGTCTATTAAATGACAGGAAATATTGGATCAGGGGATGTCTATAGTCTATAATTTAACTCCCATTTCTGGACACGATAGTGTTCTAAATTTATTATATACACTTTTATATAACCATATGCTATGAGGTAGGCTCTATATACTATGTTGCCTTTCACCGAGGGTGTCAGGTTTGCCAGTTGTGTAAATTTGAGATCTTCTATGAAGTTTATATTTTTATTTTAGCATCACGTCCCACTACCCTTTCAGGTTATATTCATTTGTACTATTTACGCTAGTGTGTGAGGTATGAGTAAAGCTGAATTTTAGAGGAAGTATATTCAAATTCGTATAAAGGGAGAGAGTAAGATAATCTAGGAATAAAACACCCTACGTCACTCGACCAAGACTCGTAACCCTATCTCCCTATTATCTGCAGCTGAGTCCATGGTGTTAAATCACTTGACTACTGAAGTGGGCGATGATTTTTTTAAATTTTAATTTGATATATTTGTAAAATATAACAATAATCGTATGTAAAAATAAATACGCAATGGTGGGCATGCGGAAAGTGTATCACTATCATAATGAATAGATTGCTATTTACGGGAAAATAAGGGCTCAAATCTTAAGTTGGTGTATTAAGGTTTATTTAATAAATGGTTTTACAGACTCCCTTCAGACAAAACCTACGTTACACCATCTCTAATTATACCTTCCTCATCCTTAATCCTTTGCTATAAACACACGGATAATCCGGACTGGTAGTAAGACGCGTAAGATAGAGGGATGGAAGTGTTTTACAAAGAGACGTATTTTTGTCTCAATAGGGCGAGAGAGGATAGCTCTGAGGAGGGGGAGTGTTTGTTGTAGGAAGAAAGGAAGACATTGTTCATAAAATGTATCAATAAAATTGGAGCGATGGTTTGTCTTATTGTAAAAATATACCTAATTAAAAACAATTGAACACGATCTTACCCACCAGTTCACTCTCGCCCTTGTCAATAAAATAGTCATGTAAGTTAGTAGATTGTTTTATATATATAAAGTTATAAAGCTCCGAATGTGGAGTCGTAAAAAGATTCCGTACTTAAACTTAACTTAATGAAGTTCTGTTTATGTACCAGTTTAAGTACCATTTCGAGTGCAACTTGATTGCTCTGCATATATCTCACCATTGCAGCTCTCACCCAATTGAAACATGTTCGAGTCCTAACAGAGTAAGGGACTGTAACACGGGTGTTCTCTTGAGGGGGGCTTTGATGTATTCTTAGAGCTGTAGACAAGAACGTTAAGGCGTAGGGACTTAAAATATCTTCCAATCTCATTTTAAATACTTTGTGGTTCGATTCCTACTGGAATCGAAGTGTCTCAAGTCTTACCATTGCTTGAAATTATGGGTGGGGTAAGAGTGAAGGGGTGATTGTAGGCTGTACTAGAAGAATGATCGCAGTAGCCAACAGCCCTCATTAATAGAGTGAAAACAGAAATATTGACAGAGACATTAGAGGAAGAACTTACTTTGGCTGAGATGGTTAAGTTATAAGCCCTCAAACATCATCACACAGTTGGTGAATGAATAATTATGTTTGGGAGGATTTTGTTGTTGTTTACTAAACACAGGATTGTGGACGCGAAGGAATTAAATTTAAAGAAGAAATATACTTAGTTTGCTATTTAAAATATGATTATTTGAAATGCGAGTATATCCACTACTTCCCTAGCATTAAAGGTAGCATTATAAAGTTTTAGCATTATTTTATACTTAAGAAAATAAATAAAAATGGGATAGGCACAAATATAAGGATTTTGGGGAAAGGAGAGACAACAATAAGAGAAAAACAGTTCACTATTTACACACTTCTGCCACTGCATACACTTTATTCTTTACACTATTAACATTGGCCAGAGGGAGGCTTACAGTTCATCCCTTAGACTGCTACCACTGGATATATAGGGAGACTTACAGTTCATTCCTTACAGTACTACCACTGGACATATATATATATATATATAGTAACAGTTCATATCTTACACTGTTACCACTGGACATATAGGGAGACTTACAGTTCATCCCTTACAGTACTACCACTGGACATATATATATAGTAACAGTTCATATCTTACACTGTTACCACTGGACATATAGGGAGACTTACAGTTCATCCCTTACACGGTTAGCACTAGACATATAGGGAGGCTTACAGTTCTTCCTTTACACTGATACCACTGAACATATAAGGAGGCTTACAGTTCATCCCTTACACTTTTACCACTGGACATATAGGGAGGCTTACAGTTCTTCCTTTACACTGATACCATTGAACATATGAGGAGGCTTACAATTCATCCCTTACACTTTTACCACTAGACATATAGAGAGGCTTAAATTTCATCCCTTACACTGCTACAACCTGATATACAGGGAGACTCGCAGTTCATCCCTTACACTGCTACAACTGGATATAAAGGGAGACTCACCGTTTAACCCTTACACTGCTACAACTGGATATACAGGGGGACCCACAGTTCATCCCTTACACTGCTACAACTGGATATACAGGGAGACTCGCAGTTCATCCCTTACACTGCCACCACTGAACATACAAGGAGGGACACATATCCCCCTTTACAGTGCTGCAACTAGAAATAGAGAAAATAGTTAATACTCAACACTGGTTAAGTTTATGAAAAAAGAGGTAAAGGTTGCCTCTTTGAGAGAAATGGTCACTCAAGGTGTCTTTATAACGGAGCTCTTCGGGATGGAATTTTAAATGTTTAACATAGATTTCAATAAGTAACATTAAATAACATGTACTAACTACATTTTAGTGCATATTTTTTAGTTGGCAATTAGAGTTTGGAAAAAAATAGTACAAAGATCATTTATCAGTAAATCGTATAATAATATGCTTTCCTCAGAAAAATAAAAGTATCATAGCCTAGTTGTTACTCGCATGTAACTAAATTTTAAAGAAAATGGCTATATATATTTGAAAAAAACAAATTTTTAAAAATCAGTAATTAGTAGAACCCCTAAACTTGGAGCTAAATTAAAAACCACAATTTAGTTTCAAGGGAATAATAGGATATTAAAAGAACAAGCACGCATCGCTAAATGTTATATTCTAGAGGTCAAATATGTTTCCAATTACAATTCTTCCTCTATATTAGAAAGTAAAAAAAGAGATAAGGGAATCTCTTGGAGAGTGATAGGATACTTAAATAAGAACGTTCCAAGCAATGGTAGAGAAAATATTTTCACACATTCTGAATTAGAGTATAACATAGAGCACTAAACCATGGGCTAAGGCTGGGCTTATCTTTAGGCATAGTGCATTAATAATAATGACTAGTTTACAGTACACAATTCATCGTAAAATTCAATTGTTCAAAATAAAACTTAATACTCATATCAATTATTTAGTTATAGATACTTAATTGTTTAAGTGGGCCTAAGCTCTTTACTTTAATGTATAAGGTTGTTAGAAGTATTTCTGCTATCATTTCTTTCGAAAAACAACGTTCCCTAAATTGTATATTTTGAAACATAGAACTAATCTAATTGCCTGAAGTAGTAAATGAGGTTTTATTCTTTCTTTGGTTTTGACTTTATTAAAGTTATAAATACAATCTCAACAAAATAAACGAAGCTGTCATATTTTCTCTTTGTTTTCAACCAGATTAATTTTTACAGTTGTACCCATTGACGTCAAGCTAAAGATAATTCGTTGATAACAAACCAACATGGTTACTACAAGATCATTTTCAAACATGAAGAAATGTTATTTTACTTCTGCTCTGTATCCTAGAGTTTTGATTGGCTAAAGCTTCCCCTTGAATTTTCATTGGCCGATATGCATACCTAAGTCTAAGGATCATCTATAATACAATTTTGTTGTAATGCATACATAATAATTTTGAATTGCATCTCTTGGAATTTACACAATTCATTATTTTCCATGGATATGTTGTGAAAGTTATTATTGGAATAATGTGTTCCAACCTTAAACACTTTATTATTTGTTCACTATTTGTTATAGGATATGCATTAAGCTTTAATTTAAGCCCAGCCTTATGGGGCCACCCATTCGAATGGCTTTCCCCACAGTGTAGTATTTCCTATTTGAGTGGCAGATATGACGCTTAAAAACCACTCGATAGATTCTCAATTATTTTAAAATGTTTAGTTCTTAGCCAATTAAAAATGACTTTATTTGTTTGAGGAATAAAATATGTATTTTTCTAATCACTTATATTTATCTCAGAGCTGCAACGTTTTGATTCAAAATTTGAGAGAATAAATTAAAGTGGTAGATTAGCTTGACTTAATTTAGCCCTTGGCGAGAAACTTAGGGAAATTTTACTTAATTTTCACCATCTGAGCTCAATGTAGGGCGTCTGTATGATTCAATTCAACGACTTACAAAGGGTGGAGATGGGGAGGGGGGTGCTATGGAACCCACTTATGCTAATGCCTATATACATTTTATTGATCTAGGCCATAGAAAAATTTTCTTGCCGACCTCATTGGAATTTGATGGACTTCCTTGGGTAGTATACAAAAATTTATTAGTGGGTGCCACCAGAAAATTAGTCTCTATCTATGACTTTTCGGTGGTGCATACTAAGATATGAGTGCTGGGTTCAGTTTTCAGCATAGCTTTAAAAAGATTAATAGGAGAAATTTTGACTTCTACTCCTACTGTGATAGACTGATGGAGTGGGGACTGGGTTATCTACCTATTCTAGAATTAAGTTAATTTGTAATTCGTACGCTGATGTAATTAGTAGGCTTAGAAAGTGCACGTTAAACACCCCAACCTAATAATAAGCCTAACTTAAGTCACACATTTTTCTTATTATATCTGCACCGTTTCCTTGCAACATGTGAAGATATAAACTTACATAGCAATAATAGCCATGAGTTGAGGGGTTGTTGCACTGGCTATATCTCTATTTATGACGCAAGTAACGGCCAGTTGGAGACGATGCTGCCTCCTAATGAACACCCAAGGGACTTCCCCCAGAAACATGACAGAAGCACAAGCTACAGCGTGAAATTAAAACACTACCCTCCCCTTCTTTCCTTTGCTATCCATGGACAGAGGGGAAAATGGGGGACGATGAGGGAGGGAATAAATATAGTGACATAAATCTGTTCTTTCGTGTAAACATTGCTGCTATTAAGGGAGTACAATGTAACATATAATTTCCTAGCCATCACGACCAGGAGATGAAAATTGATGGAGTCGTCTTACAACTATACAGAAGATTGTGGTGATGGAAATTGGGTTGAAAAAATTACAGGTTCATTATACCTAGTTTTGTCTTTACAAATATGGTGTACTTAGCTAGTTGCCAAGTTAAATAAAGCTTATGCCGATTTCGGATTATAGGTTGATTTGCAAATTTCTATAAAATTTTAGTCGATAGCACAGGAGTCAAACCGGGGTAACCATGTCTGGATTTCTGGTAAATACAAATTCTTTTTACCCTTTCACATCCATATACAGAGACTGCATTGCAACAATCTAAGAGTATTACCTTAGGAAAGAAGACACCTGGTATGTTAGTGAGAGAGCTATAGAGCGTTTGGTTAAAAAAAATTGTACTTGTCTTGGAAAAAATACATATTATCAGCTCCCATATAAGTAATTCCTACCATCCAGATTCACCATACTTTTCTTCACTATGTGTTCTATTTACATTTAAGGGTTAAGGATGAGGAAGTTAGACCAAATAAGTTTACCCACATGAGATTTGAGAAAAAGAGTGAGAAACTATTAGAAAAATCCTTAATTAAATTAGGAAGACACTCAAATATTGATCTCTCTGTCATCGCTAAACTAGATAAGAGCTGCCTACCCGTACGAGCTGCCAAGTCAAAGAGTACAGGCTATATTTTTGTGTCAAGGGGATAATTTCTAATAGCAATTTAATAATAATCAAATGTTCAAATATAGCTAAGCCTATGGTATTTATCAACATTTTAATACAGGCCTGACTCCATGACTGAAACATATTCTTATTTATCATGAAAAGCTATTAACAAATACCCAATTAGAATTCAATTTTCAAGGTCAATCTCCAAAACATTCAAATTGGTTTTTAGCATACGACCTTTAAATTAATTTGTTTAAGATAAATAGAGATGTATCATTATGTAAATGAAAAATACTTTCTCAATAACAATTTAGAATTATGTCTCTAAGGCCATTTAAAACAATATTCAAAAAAACAAAGAACAGTCATTAGTAAACTACCTATAGCCAATATCCCCACCAACTTCCCCAAAAAGTATACAGCTCTATTTATCATGTACTGTACATGTCAAACCCCTCCAATATACGTTCAAGCAAAAACCTTTTTGGCCATTGTCAAATAAATTTGAATTTTCAAAAATCACACCTCAGTAAAAGGGCTTTTATCAAATGTTTGCCTAAAACAAAGTATACAGGATTATTTGCCATGTCAAACACTACAAAGATATCCATTTGTAAATAAATATTTAAAGAAATTTGAAAAATATTTCCAGTTTTAAAATCAGTCATCAGTAAACTACCCCTAAGTGAATTTTTACACCCAAAACATGTATACACTGTTATTTTTCTTGTCAAAATATCCATTTTGGACCAATCATTAAAATAATTTTTACAATATTTATAGTTTTTGAGAAATTAGTCATCACTTAACTACCTTTCAAATAATTTTTGCCCAAAAAACAATGATATAGGTGTGTGTCATGTCAAACAAATCCAAGATATGCCTTTTGAACAAAGTCTTTCAAGTGATTTCCGAAAAATTATTAGTTAAAAAAAATTACTCATCATCAAACTACCATTAAATGATTGATTACCAATAATGGTAACAAAAATATGATATAGCCATATAACATCTAGATATCAATTTCAAACAAGATCCATCAAACCGTTTTGAGCTCGTCAGAGATACACAGACATAAAGATACACAGAGGGACAGACATAATGCTAAAATCCACTTTTTACTTTCTTGCTACCTTACAGGAAGAGAAAGCAATGTGATCGTCAAAAGAATCGAGCTCGAGATCTTGATGAACTCCGACGTTTCCTGAGTCCTCTAAAACCAAAAAGTGGTTTTTGAATACCCGTCTGTCTACCTGTCTATATGTACCTCTGAGTAGAACCTAAACTGTTTACCAAATTTGATAAAACTAATTGGTATCTAAGGTTTTCATAGGTTTGTCCTTAGGATTTTTGAAAACTTGATATATAATCCTAAAATTAAGAGTAATTTACTGAAGGGTAAAAGAGAAAAAAAAAAGATTTTCTCAAAATCAATTTTAACGATTTTTTTAAAATTTCATTTTTAAGCATTTATCACTATTATTGACGAAATGGCTACCTTAATTATTTCAGCAAAATGACTTTAAGGGCTCCGGCCTAAAGCGTAAATTCTAATATTTTAGCACATCTTCTAAATTATTTGAGATATGAAATTACTTATCATTGAAAATATGTAGATTTATTAATAATACAAATATTTTAAATTAAACATATTCTTATAAATCCAATAGTTTTCAAGTTAAACGCAAGTATATACATATATGTATATATATATTGAACTTTTCAAACAACACTAAAGGTAAAGTATTGCGACCATAAAAAAATCTAGCCCGATGTTGATGGATTTTGATGTCTCATGACACCCATAACCCTAAAAATCCACCTGTATGTCTAACCCTAAAATTAAGAGTAGTTTAATAAAGGGCTAAGAAAGAAAAATTCATTTTCTCAAAATCGGCTCTAACGATTTTGATTAAAATTCGTATCTAGGCGTTGATTAAGATTAAAAACAAAATGGCTATTTTAATTTTACTATGAAAATGAATTTTAAGGTACTTTACAAAAGTGAAATAACTTTATCTCCACAACTATTTAAGATAATAAATAACATATCATTGCAAAATTTTAGTGCTTTTAAAATTTAAAAAAAACTTTTATTTGAAACATATATTTATAGAACTAATAGTTTCGGAGACAGTGGCAAATATATTAATACATATTTGTGATTTTTATCTATAAAGTGATACTACTTGAGTATTAACGCAATAATTCTCTAATTACATAAAGTAAGTAGATAACAAGTCTCTCAAAATGTTTATGATATTTTCTTTAACTTCTTAGGAGAAATGTTTGTACAACAATTATCTATCTCTATCATTTTAGACTCAATAGTCAATATTTAACTTTTTTATTGGTCTAAATTTATAAATGAGGAATTTAATAAAATGGCGAAAACTTAATCAGAAGTTGAAATCTTAATACGAAGTATTGACCCTTGTGGACCCAATATCTATCTTTTTATGTCCAGATATAATAGCGAGGACTCCTTAAAAAGAAAATCATAAAATTTAAATCCTGGACTCAAAAAATGTTTAACCTAATTATAACGTAATTTATTCTTGGGTTTGCTAATGTATATTATATCGTTTCACATATATTACGAGTTTTGAGTAAATATCTCCATTTTTAAACAATGGAGTGAGAAATTTTGTGTGAAGTCTCGTACCATTTATTTGGGTTCATGTTCATATAAAAGTACATATCTATCTTAATCTAGAGATTTTAGTTTCACGATCACAATACCTCCTCTTAATGTGAGAAAGAAATAAAGTGTATTTTAAAACTCTGTCCGTCCCCCATGTCTGTTTGTTAGTCTATCCTTGGATATAGACTCACAGATTATATAATCTTACTATATTAAATTAATGCTAGACTAATTTTGTGTATTGTTTGATTCAAGTGCTTTTAAACGAGTTGCTAAAACGCATATCTTAGAGTTTATATGACATATACTTGGTTGCAAAGATGCTTAAGCAATTGAAGTATTTGATTTTTGTTAGCTTTAACACTTTAAAACTATAAATAGCTGATTCTATTCATTAATATATTTGGCTGAGATTATTTTGATTTAAAGCTTTCTTGCTTTAGCTAGGCCCTTAGTTTATGTGATAATATCACCTTATGTTCAGAAATTGATCGTCTTGTACCAATATGAAAGGTACCTAAAATGTTATTCCACCTTGTATATTCATAGGAATGCAGTCAAAATAACCGTGATGAAGTTAAATCGTGCACGACGGGAAAGTGAGGAAAAGTGTTGGGTTTTTTTATTCAAAAAAATAAGTGAGGAAGAGTACACCATGGTCGTTTATTTCCAGTAATAGCTTTGCGAGGCTCAATTGGTATGCATGAAATGAATACCCAATTACTGTTGTTGATTACATATTTGCGGATGGGGGAGGGAGGGTTGGGTGTCAGATGGGTGGGCAGGGAGGGTGAATTGGATGGAATGAGTTGATTGTGTAGCGTTGCAGGAATTTGTATCGCTTACCCGTGACTAATCTGCGAGCCCGTGCATGTCTGTGTGTAATATATTTGAGGGGAGAGAGGGGAAGGAGTATAAGCAAGAAGGAGGAGGTAAATATTGCTTATGGATTATTGGGGAGATGAGAATCATGTGAAGTTTATAACATACATTTAAAATACAATCTGGATAGGTCAGACGCCATAGAACTATTGAATTGTAGTTAAATTAATTACGTATGTTGTCAAAATTAACATTATTTAAATTTTGGAAAAGTATTTATTTGATTTTTAGATATTTTTAACAAAATGAAAAATATTTACTCTTATTTAATAACTGACACTTCAACCAAACAATTTGTAAATCCATGGTTTACAATATTCAAATTTTCATAAATGAATCAAAAGCTCTTCTTTATCTAAATGTGAAAGGATTTTTAATGTCAAAATACGCATAGACTTCTTAAAGCTACTTACATCCACCAATTAGGAAGTATTTTCAATAAAAAAAAAGCAAAGTGATAACTTATGTTCATTCCAAGTCTAACGAACATTTTTGAAAGCACGTGCCTAATCTTTATGCAGCTCTTGGATGAACTATTTTGAGTTCTATGGAAATTTGGATAAATAGAATTATATTTTTAATTTTTAAGTATTTAATAATAAATTTTAATCATTATTATTAATAATGATTGATATACGACTGTCAGTATGAAGAGATATTCCAAAAGCAAAAAAATAAAAGGGTTTTGTTTCAATTGCAAGGATATTACTACCTTTAAAACGATCGTCAGGAAAATTGTCCAGGCAACACCTATACATTTATTTTACAAATTATTTGCATGAAGAATTATTTGGTAATAATAATAAACATATAAGTTACTATCTATAACTTCATATGTAATTTATGGTCGGGGAAGGAGAAGAGGCAGGGTAGGTGGTCTTGGGCTAGCACATAATGCTGTTTATCAAAATTAACTCAATGGAAAACCTTAGGAATGCGTCCCATAGGTTTGTCAGCCCTGGTTTAACCTAACATACATTTTAAGTGATTGTCAGAATGCAGACATAGTTCTAAATCTAGCTTCCTAATAAATAACATTTTATAAAACTTTCTAAAGATAGTTGAAAGTAAGGAGTTGTGATAATTAAAGTTAAGACTTAGATAGAATGCTCTAGAAATGTATACAGAGAAAATGATTTAATGGATGTATTAAAAGGAATCATAATTCAAAAAGAATGGTTGTGATTTACTTCTAGTGAACAACATGTTGTCAGATATGAATAAATTAAACATACAATTAATAAAGGATAATCAGCTGGACTAAAACATATGTTGATGAAAAGTCTAAAATAAATTTACTACACGTTAAAAAATATGTTACCAAAACTTAAATATAGCAATAAAGTAAAGACAAAACAATGTTTTAAATCATACTGTTGAGAATTAAAAAGTTTAAAAATTGAACTTATAGGTTAACATCTGCCATACGCATTTTAAGTGATAGAGTTTAGTTATTACAAAGATTTATAAATGTATAATATAATATGAACGAAACAGAGTTTTAATTACAAAATGTTAAGGAAGGAATAATAAAAATATTGGTATGACTTCTAAGCCTTATCTGTTTCTTTGTCCCATTAATCCTTTGTGATAATAGCAATATAAAGAAGCTGGATTATTTTTATCCGACATGTTTTGGCACTTATGGTACCATACTCATGGAACTGTAAAACGAATTTAAAGAAGCATGAAGATATATTGAAGCTTAGGCTTAAACAAAAGTCTTGAGACTTACCATTATATGATATGAATTCGTAAAAGGAATTATTATAAAAACAAACAAACTTACTGGAGTCGTAGGGAGAATAAAAATAGAATTTATAAACTCACTTGTGAATGTAATTGTATTTACAGAGACTATACGGGTCCGAGTCTAGGGCTCGCTATAAAGAGCACATATATGATTTTAAATAAATTAGGAGTAAATCAAAATTTGCAGACCCTCTAAAACACTCTAACCATAAACCCAAACCAATAGACCAATGCATGAAACCTCTTCACTTATCTCATAAAGACACAAAATTAAACACAGATGATTTTTATTTCATTCAAGCAGTTTTATTTCATTATAAATCAGTTCTTAGTGAACAATTACACATATCAAATCAAATTATAACACATTAAAGCATTTACCTAAGAACTTTAAAATCCTCTGACCTCATCTATCCTGCTCTACCTTCCAGCGTAGATAATGACCCGTTCGAGCCAGAGTAGAGAGGATTAGTTCCTTATTCTTCATATTCACATTCCCTTCATAACTCTACCTATCCTTATTTCCATATATCATTCTACATTAAACTGGTTTCAATAATAGCTTCTCAACCTAACATTTTTACACCATGGTCATGAAAATTTTACCTTTTACTGCTCGTTTATCATCAGTCTTTTGTTTTTACACACATCTTTTCTCTCTGACAACACCCTAGTTAACATATCGCCGTCGTAATAACACTTTATCTTTCTCTCTAAGACTCCAGCAAGTTTGTTTGTTTAATAATTCTTTTGCGAATTCATATCATGTAACTACAGACGGTAAGTCTCAATACTTTTGTTCAACCCTAAATTTCAATTTATCTTCTTGCTTCTTTAATTTAATTTTGCAGTTCCATGATTAGAGTACCATAAGTGCCAAAACACGCCTGAAGAAAATAATCCAGC
Organism: Timema californicum; assembly: GCA_902141385.1. Classification (NCBI taxonomy): domain Eukaryota; kingdom Metazoa; phylum Arthropoda; class Insecta; order Phasmatodea; family Timematidae; genus Timema; species Timema californicum. The sequence continues at coordinate 157,448 of CABFOW010000172.1, forward strand.
TTCTTTCCAATGCTAATTATGGTAAATGATTAATGTGACAAGGAAACAGATAAGGCTTGGATGTCATTCCAATTTTTTTATTTCTCCTTTAAAATTTTGGAATTAAAATTCTGTTTCGTCTATATTATATTATACATTTAATAATCCTTGTAATAACTAAACATAATCACTTAAAATTCGTATGGTAGATGTTAACCTCTAAATTCAAATTTTATACGTTTTAATTCTCAATGTTATGATTTAAAACATTGTTTTGTCTTTACTTTATTGTTAAATATAGGTTTTGGTAATATATTTTTACTTTCTCACTATCTTAAAAATAAGTATATTATTGTGATCGTCAACAAAATCGAACTCAAGGTTTTGATGAATCTTGACTTTTCATGACCCGCCGAGTTAAAAAAAAGTGGTTTTTGACTTTCCATCTGTCTGTCTGTCTATCAGTATGTCAGTCTATCTGTGTGTTTGTAACTCCAACTAGATAGAGCCTAAAATGTTTACGATCAGGCTGAATCGTTGTATCTAGGGTAGTCATATTGTTTCCCTGAGGGATTTTTTTAGTTTTATATCCAACCCTAAAATTAAGGGTAGTTTACTGAATACCAAAAAAGAGTAAAAAACGGATTTTCTCAAAATCGGCTCAAACTATTTTGATTAAATTTCATTTCTAAACATTATAAATATCATAAACAAAATGGATACTCTCAATATTTCTGCAAAATGACTTTAAGGGCTCCGGTTTGATGCGTAAATTATCTTTTTTTATATAATATCTCCTAAACTATTTGAAACATGAAATTACTTATGATTACAAATTTGTAGGTATATTTATAAAACAAATATTTTATTTGAAGCATATTTTTATAAAAGCAGTAACTTTCAAGCTATACGCAAATACATATACTTTTTACTTTTAGAACACAAGAGGCAAAGTATTGTGACCGTAAAAAAAACTAACGTGAAATGTTAATGGATGTCAACGTCTCATGACTTCCCGAACCCTAAAAAGTGATCTTTGCAATAAAGTCTGTCTTTATATCTCTTTAAACTTAAAATTAAGAATAGTTTAATAAAGGGCAAAAAGATAAAAAATAAAATGATTTTCTCTAAATCGGCCTTAACGATTTTGATAGAAATTCGTATCTATGGGTTGATTAAGATTATAAATAAACTGGTTATTTTCATTTTAACACGAAAATGAATTTTAGGGTATTTTACAGAAGCAGAATCTTCCGCATCTCCGCAACTATTTGATATACTAAATAACTTACCATTGCAAAGTTGTAGTATTATTAAAAATATAAAAACTTTAATATTAAATATATTTTTATAAAACCAACAGTTTGAGATATTGGCAAATATATTAATACAATTGTGTGAGCTTTGGATGTATAGAGATACTACTTAAGTTTAACGCAATAATTTTCCAATGCCATAGAATAATTAAATATAAAGTCTCCAAAAGCTTATGTTGTTTTTCCTCAAACCTCTTAGGAGAAATGTTTGTACATCAATCATCTATATTCATTTTAGACTCAATAGTCAATATTTACATTTTTATTGGTCAAAATTTATAAATTATGAATTTAAGAGCAATGCGATGGCAGAAGAATTGAAAAACCTAATAAAATGTCGAAAATGTCACCGGAAGTTGTAATTTTAATAAAATGTGTTAACCCTTGTGGACCCAACATTGATCTTCTTTATCGGTCCAAGCATTTTAATGAGGACATTAATACTTTAAAAACAAAATCATAAAATTTAAAACCGGGATTAGATTTTTTTTACAATTGTATAGTTCAATATTTGCTTGGGTTTGCTAGTGTATATTATTTCGTTTCCCATATATTGCGAGATTTTAGTAAATATATCAATTTTCAAACAATATAGCGAGAAAGTCCGCGCGGAGTTCCGAATATTAGTTAACGTGTAATACATTTATTTTAGACTTGTCATCAACATATGTTTTAGTCCAGTTTATGATGCTTTATTAATTATATGTTTAATTTATTCATATCTGACAACATGTTGTTCACTAGAAGTAAATCGTAACGATAAATTTTTTAAATTACAATTTATTTTAATACATCCATTAAATTTATTTCTTTATGTAAATTTCTAGAATACTTTATCTAAGTCTTAACTTTAATTCACAATAAATTATTACAATATACAGCCGGTGACTTAGGAAGACAATTGGTAGTAAGTTATTAATTCAATGATTGGATAAAATGTAATTTTAAAAATATCTTATTGTAAAACAATAGTTTTTTAGAAAAAATATTAAATTTGGAAACATTTTTAAAGCTGTTAAAATAAGTTTTTAGTAATTCGATTTCGATTTCAGTTATATATGTGAAAACCCTATATTAAAGCAAACTCCAATATTTATTCAATATCCTTAGTAATCTTCTCGTCTAAGGTGTCAAGCTCGAATTAGAGTGAATGGCTTATGATAGAGATGTCGATGTTAGTATATAAAACAAGTGTAACGTGATGTAGTTTCATGAATGTGAAATGTTACTGTGATTTCAATACACCCACACCATACTAATATGGAAACATTTCTTCTAAGCTACTCTCCCAATGCCTACAACTGAGAACAAGGGTGCCTGCGTCCACTGAGAATGCATAGCGGTTAATTGACACCGTTTACTATACTGCCACTACCAGTGGGTTGAGGACGCCACTGGGCTAACAGGAGGCGTTCAGGTGACCGGATATTTATACTTGATTGGATTGAAAGTCACGGTGTATTTAAACCCTGGTGAAAATGGGTTGCAAGACCAGGTTGCCTATTATTCTGGTGACCAAAACTACTAGTAACAACTTCAATGTTATAGGAAGAAAATAAAGTCGCATTATTACATATATACATATATCAAGAGTGTATGTTTATTTATTGGCTATAAAACCTAATATATTCTGTTTTTAATTTTTGTCCATTATATGGTTAAAGGAAGATTGCTGAAGAATTTATTGAATTTTTGAATTTCCCATTTTGCTCTGATAGTTTTAAAAGTCACCACTATCACTATTGTGTATATTAAATAAATAGTTTAAAAAGGGAAACCGTCTACTTAATGCTAGTATAGATTTTGAGGACACTGAGAACTTGAAATGAGATACTTTCCCACTGCGTAGTAGTTTATTTATGGAGGTAGCTGATTTGGAACATAAAAACCACTAAACAAAATCCTCATTCAATTTGGAATATATTTAGTATTGAGTCTGAAAATAATTACTTTATAGTTTGCGGAGGGATAGAACTATGCTTTCTACTAATTACTTTGATCTCAGAGCTGCAATATTCCAGGTCAAACGTCTTTGAAAAAGAGCTAATTGCATATTTTAATTACTTTTTTAAATATTTTAAGTCTTTAAAAACGGGTTCATAGTTATTTAGATACATGTTTTTCCTCTTTCCCTTCCATTTAGGGGTAAACAAAACGTTTTGTTTTAAAAAAAAAGCTTAATACCTTGAGATTTTTGAACGACTGGGACGTGTCTCTGCTCTCAGCTATGCATCCCCCCTTTAAAAAAACTATTATGGTATTTAATCATCCCAAAGGTTTAATAAGAGGTGGGGGGTGAGAAATTACACACTAAGTTTTCTTTAATGTAAGAGGTAGAGAAATAAGATAATAATATCTAGACAGCAAATAGTCAAACTTTAAAGAAATGAAAGATCTACCTTAAAGACAATTTGGAAGCCCCTGAAATAAAGTGAGATACTATTCGTGAGCTATATATGTATTGCATTTTGCATACTTCAAATATACTTGGGGGCCTTAGCGTTTATATCTTTGCAATACGCAATCATATTTGTGACGTACATATATATATATATGTATTTCCATTGGTATGTAAAATCAAATTAGTAAATGATTTATTATCCTGTAGCTTAGGTTGAGCGTGGTGGTATGGGAGCCATTCAAATACTAACCGACATGTATTCTAGATATGAGGCTGTTTCTGGTAGCTAACATAAATTAAGGCATACCAATAAATAGCTGGGATGTATAAATTGGCGCTAGGTGTGGTCAATTCAAGTTATGACAAACAAATAAAAAATATTTGTGGCACCTCCTGTACGAGATACTATTTGCAAAGTAGATATGTATTGCGGTTTGCTCATCCATACATTAACTGGCGTTACTGTGGTAAGCTGTGAAGCCTGCCTCAATGTAGTTGGATAAGAATCTTTATTGAAAGTTATAAAATTTACAAAAACCAATTTAATATATTAATACGTCAAGATATGTGTTAAGTAGTGGTAATTATCATGGATAGTATCAATACTTATTAAATAGTTTAACGAATAAAGACCTGCTTCTGTGGCCACATGGTTTAAGGCGTCACTTTAAAACAATATTAGACTGCTTATTACAGATAGGGGTTCAAATCCAGGTTATGTGTAATGAAATATATTTTAATAAGTGGTTTTTCACTATCCTTCCACTCAAATGCGTTTACACTGCCTTTAAACTAAACTTACCTTATCTCTAACTCACCAGAATAATTATATATGCGTATAGCCTGAATAGGAAGTGAAACACGGTGCTAAATAAAATTAGTTAAGTAAAATATGATCTATGTTAAACATGAACAAATATGTTTGTTTTTCTAAAAGTTCCTGCCTGTCACAATCCTACTATTTATACGATCTAGTTTTTTGTTTATTGATTTTTTTGCTTCGTATCTTGCTTAATGTTTGAATGGGCGCATCACAACTATTGGGTCACGTAAATATGTAATGATCAGCATTTAAAATGGCTAGCGTTAGTCCCACATTACAATTGGGCTACATATACCAGTTATGAAACAAGGTTGTCCATAGACATATACATACAAATTATATAAATCACTTCGTGTAGTGTTCCAGTAATTGAAATATGAAAGATTAGTTTATGTGGAGCGAAAAGGGCAAAAAAAAAAATTAATATAAAGTAACAAATTTTCAATGTATCATGCTGCTACCGATGGTAAAGTTCGCTGGAGATGTGTAAACAAAAAGTGTTGAGCAAGAGGGTACACGGGCAACATAAACAGTAATGGTATAATCGATGGTGAAACAAATAATAATCACAAAGTGGTGAAAAATATAAATCGACAAGTTACACGCAATGGTGTAAAGCGAAGAGCTAACGAATATTTGTGTGAGAAACCATCTAAACTCATCCGTTCTGAGTTGGAAACACATCATTCAGAAGATGTTACAACGCATGATATTTCCTTGGTACGAAATACCGTTTACATAGCCAGGTGCGATGCTGTTTAGAAACTGCTGATGAATCAAGAAGTATTAAAGGTTGTTGAAGGTTAGTGACTTTTATTATTGTTCAATATGGTTTTTATCAAATAAAATTGAGGTGGTGGTTAGAAGATGGGCCCATTTGTAAAACATATTCTTTGAGATAGAAGGGGTTTAAGTAAAAAAAAGGATTGTAATCGTTAAAAAAAATCCATCTCAAGATAATGATGGATCTTTACCTTCTATGTGAGCCCCAACATAAGAAGTGGGCTATTTATTATTTAAGTTTGACTTATTTTATTGTGACCCTAGTCCTAAAATTAAGGGTAGTTTACAAATGAGTGATGTTTTGGAATAATATTATTTTTTTTAAAATCACTCTTACGATTGGGTTAAAAATATATTTCTAGGATTTGTTTTACATGACATCACCACCTTCTAAATATAACTGTAGGCCAATACTTGTTTTTGGTGTAGAAAATAATTTATATAATGTGTACTGATGATTAATTTTTCAAAATTGATTAAAAAAATCCTTACAATTTTGTTTAAAATTGGTATGTTGAGACCAATTTACATGATAAATAATAGTATATGTTTGGGTTTAAAAAATAAATTAAGGTGGTTTACTTAAGTGCGAATCCAACAACAAGCCTGTAAAGTGTTTGACATGGCTTGGCATTTATTGTGTATCAAATACGATTTTAGTTAAAGCAGGCAAGTGAGCCCAAACATAAAAAGTTGTTTGTTTATTTTGTATGTTCCAATGTCTGTCAATCCTAATACGTCTATCTGTACCAGGATGTTTTTTATTGTAACTGTAGCCCGTAGCCCTAACATTACGGATAGCTACTTTATACTTACCTAATCACAATAATTTGTACTTATATGTTTTTTATGTCTATGCACAACCTTGTCCCATTACAGGTATACGTGAACCGAATTTAATGTTATTAAGTTTAATAGATATATATCTTTTAAACTTTCCTGATCAACGAATGTGGCCCAATCTATCTGTGAGCTTAATAAGAGAACTTGGTCTCACCCAATTGTAATAGTTCGGTTTGAATTGTCCACCAAGAACTCTCTTATTTCCTCTCTTACTATGTGTAAGACGAATGAATAAAAGTCGTAAACATGGGATATAGCATTATCTAGCCACGAGATTATTGGGGTTCATTATAAGTGGGAAAACCCTATCCGCTAACTGTGCCCCTTCCCCTCCTATATTCCTCCTCTTTTAAATGAAGCATTTCTAGAGGAGGTGGTAAGACCGAGTAATCCACGTCGGTAGACATGGACTAACAGATGTCCTAAAAAAACGTCACGTTCGTTTGTTAGTTTGGCTGATCATGGGTATCATGGAGTTCGTGTCGCACCAAGGGTAGTTTTAGTCTAAATAGATTTCTACACTCAATCTACGCAAATACTGTTACTGTTTTTTTAAATTCAACCTTCTTCATACCTATACCAATATTATAATTAAATGTGGAAAGCCCGGGCATGTATTAAGATGTGGTTCACACAAACCCGAAAATAAGCTACAATGTGGTTGTTTTATTTTAAATGGGGGAAGTTTAAACATATTGATTGCATTGACATTGTATAGTTGATTTATTATATCCATTCCTAATCAACTCAATCAAATCCTTCGCACCACTTCTGTTGATAAATATTCTGGTTTCCAAAGTGAGAGATGTTTAAATCTTGATTATTCATGAGATATATCTCTATTTATATGTATATAATATCATTACAGGATGATTAAAGAGTGGCGTATTTCTATTCGACGTTTCTCGTTTGTAGACGAATATAAAAGTGCCTTTAGAAATATTGTGAAAAAATAGTTTCTTAAATATAATCAAAGTTAAAAATTGACTCACTACGGGATGATTTTATTTAGAAGACAAAGACGTAACTATTATTACTCTAAAGTAATAATATGAATATTATTTAAAGTGTATAAATATAAAGGATGGTAATCTCTCAATAGAATTTAGAGTGATTCGTGAGTGCATATAGATTTACGCTTTTGTATGTTTATTAAATGTGTTATAAAAAACGTTTCACAGGTATTACGCGTGTATGTTTCGTTGGCCAATTTATAATAACTAAATATTATTTATTTCAAAAATTGAACGCATCCCCATTGACTTACTATAACTGTTATGGGTTTAACATATTACTATTTTACATTCGGTTTCGAAACTAGCTTAGCCTATAACTACCCAATAAAAATAAACACTCATTTGTTGCCTTAAAATATGAGCGAGGAATGACCCTGGGCATTGGATGATTCCTGGATAGTTCAGTGGTTAGAGCACTGGCGTATTCTATTAAGCCAAAGGTCCTGGTTTCGATTTCCGTGTAAAGGTGTCATTTTTCAATTTTAAAAATATGTTATTTATACGCGGCTATAACCATGATAATCATATATAATATCTTCGCTATTAAATCCATTATTCCTCTTTATGCTTTATATTTGCATCAGTATAAAATACACTCCCAAGCCAATACGGTTTGATACAAATGGGTGCGCACCAACATGAAATACATTAACAAGCCGATATAGTATGATATGAGCCGGGTGTGCACCAACATAAATAAAACGTATTGATAACCATATAATATAAAAAAGAGTTCACGATTTTTTTAAAAATAAAAACGTAAGAAACTAATAATATGAATTACGGACTAACGTGTGAAAACATAAAAAAAACCAAACCGAGCTTATTTGGACAGTTTCATACCAATCTCAAGGAAACAGCCAAAATGCTTCACCAGTTCACACATTGCAACAGCTCACAACGGGATGTAAATATAATGGGCCCGGAATATATTAATTATCCACGTTTCAAATAAAAACGGACTGTAACGTCAGATCTTATGTCCATTAGATAATAAATTTTAGTGAGTTCATTATAAGAACTCACTCTGTATAGTCCTATTTCTGTAATTCATGCGAGTGGTTAGTAGAACTCCCACGTGGTCGCGCTAGTGTAGTACTTTGGTAAGAAGCCCAACTAGGATTAATGTCTCATTTAATCCACAGCCATCCAAGCAAGTACCAGTTGGTCGACTACTCTCTTGGATAAAGTATAAAAGGTACTGTTATTTATAGGATTTATTTTTACCTCTAAATTAAGTCATGTCCGTGGTATGGTATTATTTTAAATGCTTCTTTGGTACAGTACCACAACGAAATATTTTGGATTGATATTAGCTCAAAGCATAAAAGATAATTTTATTAAAGTAAAGAAAAAACATCAATTCTCCCGGTCATGTATTCATCATGACGTAAAAGAAAACCGCTAATTTCATTACTGATACATATTTTTGGCCATTAATAAATCAAAAATTAAACACTTTGGTCATTAGTCAGACATGTCATATGGTGTTTTTAATATTTGGATAAACAAATATTTCACTTTATAAAGAAATTTTTACAGACCGATCTATTAGGTTCCTGCATTTGGGAAAAATATAAATTATTTTTAATGCCTAGCTAGGGCAGTTATTATCAGGATATTAATAGCGTGTCCATCAACTCTGTGACACAATCAGATCGAAATCATATAATTATACGAACACTATTGCACATGGATTTTTTATGGTTAAACATTAGTGGAGATAGAGAGTAAATAGATGCCCCTAATACAGAACATTGTTGAAATATTAATTTAAATTTGTATAAAAAACTGCATTGAAAATACCATTTTTAACCATTTTAAAATAGCATCAACGCTAAGAATTGTGCATAAATATTTATTCTGTCATAGTAGGGGCATGCTGTAGTTATTAACAAGAAACTTGATCGCTTTGTCCCCCATCTTCACCATGGAAAATTTCGAGTATTCATTTCAGTACGAATACACTGTACACATTTTTGGCATATCGTAGGTCATATCTTATTATCCCTTTAACTTCTATACCTCGCGCGAGCCGGGAGCTGAGTTGGATCTGCTATGATGAACGCTATTAAGGTGCGGCAGAAGGGCGCACGAGTAATTTTGCAGTTTTTAAAGCATTACACTTTTTTGACTAAAATAAATCAAATATTTCTCAAGTAGCAATGTAGAGTTTAGTTTTCTGCACATGTTAGATCTTGAATTTCGGCAAAGGGTGTCCTTGAATGTTGTCAAACCATTTTAAATAAAGAGAAAAACTTTTGACAACATTCCAGGACACACTTGACAGATATTCAGGATCTGTTGATATTAACATGTGCAGAAAACTTAACTCTATGTTGCTACTGGAGAAATATTTGATTTATTTTTGCCAACAAATTTATATTCTATAAAAACTTAAAAATACTCACACTCGCTTCTGCTGCACCTTAATAAGCTAACATTAAAAATCGAGGTGCACATGGTAGAAAAGTGGAAAGTCCAATTTTAATTCAAACAGAATTAGTTCCGCCATCTGTTTGACAATAGTAAGACCTTTATAATTAATGTTAGATTAGGGTTAACAGACGTATCTGTCACGTTTAAATTAATTTATTTAAAAATGCTTTTGCTGGGATCCTCATTGGCTGAAGATATAAAAGTTGTCCTGAAATATGTGTGTAGTGTGACTTAACCCCTTCACCTCTTATACCTCTCAATTGTAAAAAAATATTTTAAAATCAATATTTAAATATAATTTACACGAAATTGAGTTTCCTGGAAAATCATGGAAATTGTAATGATGGTTTTTACATAACTTTTCCTTCCTGAATCCTGCCTTAACGAGTTAAAATTATTGTTTTGTAAATGATATACACCAAAAATATTTTTGAGATTTTTAACTATTAATATTGGTTTGATTTTCGCAACTTATTGTGTCAGATTTCCATTTTTTTTCTCCGTTGTAACTGAAAACAAAACAGGTTAACACTCTTCAAGTGTTATAACTCAAGTAGCGTAGGTGAGATTTGAGTATTTATTAAATTATTAGAGCTTAACCTAATTGTCTTTAATAAAAATTCAATAATCCCTTTAATAATTATTAAATTCATAGAAAATAACCGATTATCTCGAGGTTTGAGATGTATATTGAAATATAATATGTTAACAATTTAATTAATACGTTTTAAGTAATTGACAAATTGATTAAAATTTTAAATCTAAATCACATTAGTTCAGCTACTAAATGAAGAACCTTTTGAATAGCTACCATAGAAAATAAATGTTACGGAACTCCGTATGGACTTTCTCGCTATATTGTTTAAAAATTGGAGATATTTACTCAAAATTCATAATATAATATACACTAGCGAGCCCAAGAAAAAGGGGTTCTATACATATGTAAAACCATTTTAGATTCATTTTTTTTAATTCATAACTTTACTTTGAAATAATTAACGTCATCATTTGTATATCTGTACCAATAAAAAATATCGATATTGGGTCCCCAAGGGTCACACCTGAATTACATTTTGACTTCCGGTTAGAATTTTCGTCATTTTACTAGGGAACGCACATCTTTTTGTTATATTATTGCTATTAAATCTCTATTTTTTAAATTTTGACCAATAAAATAGGTAATTATTGACTATTGAGTCCAAAATGAGAGATAGAATCGTTATAAACAATTGTGAGAAAATGTACTTTTTGTCTTTTCATCCTTAAGTAGACTGCTATTTATTTTAGAGTTTAGCCAGACAATCACACAGACAAACGGCTTTGCTAATTATATATATATATATATATATATATTTATATATATAGGTGTATAGATGGAAAACTTTTGGTTTTATAAAATATATTTCACGTAAATTATATTTAATGTAAATAGATCCACATGTATGTAATGATAAGTAATATTCACATCTAAAGACTTATAAAGACAAGATTAAAAATTAGAAATTACACATCAGATCGGAACCCTTAAAGTGATTTTGACGAAGATTTGAGAGTAGCCATTTCTTTTTTAATATTTACTAAAGCTTAGAAATGAAACGTAATCACAATCGTTAAAACAGATTTTTTTCTCTTTCCATCCTTAAAAAAGCTACCCTTAATTTAAGGGTAGGATATCCACTTCCAAAAATTCTTCTATGTAAATCTACGAAAACCCTAGATACCAAGCTTTAGCCCAATCGGTACAATAGTTTAGGCTCTAGCCCGCGGTACAGACAGACAGACAGATGGACAGAGACAGACGGCATTGTGAAAACCACTTTTTAAGTTTCGGCGGGTCATGAGAAGTTGACAAACATCAAACTCTCAAGTTAAACATTTTAGACACTCACAATACTTGCTCTACCTGTAGGGGCCTAATGTAGCAAGAAAGTAAAAATATTAATATTGGGTCCCCAAGGGGCAACACTTCGTATTAAAATGTAGAATTCCGGTTTAAAATGTTCAACATTTTATTAGGGGTAGCACATATTTTGGCTATTGCAATACTATTAAATTCCTCATTTATAAATGTTGACCAATAAAATAGATAAATATTGACTATTAAATATAAAAGGATAGAGATAGATCATTGTTGTACAAACATTTCCCCTAAGAGGTGGTAAGAAATAGAACATACATTTTTTGGGAGACTTGCTAATTTCTTACTCTATGGCATTAGAGAACTATTGAGTCAAAACTTAAGTAGTAGTATCTGTTTACAAATAAAGCTCACAAAATTGTATTAATATATTTGCCAAAATCTCAGAAACGGTTGGTTTTATAGAAATATATTCCATTTAAAAGAATTTTATTTTTAATAATAATACAATTTTGCAATGATAAGTCATATTGTATCTCAAATAGTTGCCGAGATACGGATATTTACGATTCTGTTAAGTACCCTAAATTCATTTTCATGAAGAAAATCGGTTTTTTACTCTTTTCACTGTTTATTAAACTACTCTTAATTTTGGGGTTAAAAATACACACAGACAGACGGCATTGCAAAGATAACTTTTTAGAGTTTAGGGTCACGAGACGTCAACATCCATCAATATTTCAGGGAAGATTTTTTTTACGGTAGCAATACTTTACCATTAGTGTTTGAAAAGTTAAAAAATATTTAATATTTGTGTATAGCTTGATAGGTATTGGTTTTATAAAAATATGTTTCGTATAAAATATCTGTATTATAAATATATCTGCATATTTGCGATGATAGCTAATTTTATATTTCAAATATTTTCGGAGATATGATAAAAAAAAGTGAATTTACGCACAACTCTAAATCCCTTAAAGCCATTTTGCCGAAATATCGAGAGTAGCTAATTTGTTTGGAATATTTATAAAAGTCATGAATCAAATTTAATCAAAATCGTTAGAACTGATTTTAAGAAAAACGACATTATCTCTTTTTTGTCCTTCAGTAAACTATCCTTAATTTTAGGGTTAAATATTCAATCCCAAAATATTCCTTGGGCCAACTCAACGAAAACTAAATATACCAGGTTTAAGTCAGATCGATAAAATAGTTTAGGCTCTAGTTAAAGGGACAGACAGACGGAAATTCAAAAAACACTTTTTCGGATCCGGCGGATAATGAAACGTTGAGATTTATCAAAATCTTGAGCTCAATTTTTTTGACGATCACAATAATTTCTGTACTTTTAAGATCGCGAGAAAGTAAAAACCTACAACATAAATCGTTATTCCTAGATCCAAATATTGTTCCTGCCAGATTTGATTAAATATATATAGGTACGCATTTGGAAGTTATTGTGAAACAAACTGAGTACAATGCTGATTGTGAAAAGTCTAGATTCAGAACAGGGCCAAATTGGTCTAAACTGCGAACACACCCAAAAATGTTATGGCCATCTCAATATCCAATGTCCAGATCGCGAACGGGTAAAAGAGCAACTCTTCGGAATTCCTACTTTTTGGTGGTGACACGGGTGAAGAGATTACTGGCAGCACCCACCGGCCACCAGGGCTTACCTCCTGAACAAGCTTACTCTAACCTAACCTAACCTAGCCTAGCCTGACAAATCTAATCTAACGGACCCTAGCTTAACTTAACTTAGAAATACCTGCATAAGTTATTTAGTTAAATTAAGACTAACAAGGTTGAAGGAACGTACTACTGCTAGGCCCCATGGGCCTCCCCTATAATAAAATAAGTTGTAGGATGGCAAATCCATCTCAACCCCTTCCCCTATATCAAAAATATCATGTTCGCAATAAGGACTGTTTGGAATCAGGAGGCCACCAACAAATTAATTCATTTTGGGGCGACTGTGTTTTTTATTTATATTTTTAGCATCGTATCATACTAAATGTTCACGTTATACGATTATGTAGGCTACTGCTTATTCTAATGAGTTAAGGATGAAGAAAATTTTATTTAGAGAAAGTGTGCCCACATTTTCCTGGAAGTAGATTGGAAAACTAATAAGGAAAGACCACCTTCAATACACCCAACCTGGATTTAAATCCTGATCTTCCTGTCGTTGGCAGTGTAGTATATGTTGAGTAACGCCTTAGACCATGCAGCCATTAAAGCAGCACCACCATTGTAAAACAGATAATTGGGTCAAAAAACAATGTGCATATGCTGTTTGGGCTTGCTCTAAATAATGTCCCTACCATTTTAGTTAAAATTAGCCCGCAAATTTGGCAAATATCAAGGAACATACATCCCGACAGATGTTATAACTTGTCCATTTGACATTTAATATAAGTTATCGCTGCACTCATTAAACTAGGAATGGGTGATGTATAATTTAGAGGAAATATACCAGCCTTTGGTTGGAGGTAGAGTGGGAAACAATTTTAAAAACATGAAACACCCCAATATAATTCTAATTCACTGGCAACTCAGACAAAACAATGCTCTTTACATTGAAAAATATTGCCTGGACACAGGAATCAAACTCGATACCTTTTCCATTTTAGAAAACCTTCTTAAGTAGTTTAAAGTAAGCAGCGGTAACAATTAAAGTAAAGACACAGATAGAAAACTTAGGAATAGCTATAACAAAATATCGCTTGTCGTACTGAGCTTGACTGCTGAGGATGGGGAGATCGAGATTCGAATCTCGGTCGGATGAACTGGGGGTGGTTTTTCCTAAATGGTTTTCCACTCTCCCTCCATGAAAATGCTGGCTCACTTCCTCTAATTCAATATACCCAATTCCTAATCCATTAGCGTAATTAGTACTTAAAGCGTATAGCCCGAACGGGTAGTAAAACGTGGTGCTAATTATTATTATTATTATTATTATTATTAATATAACAAAATATAAAAATTTTCAAATTAATGAATTAGATAGTTTTAAAATTGGTAGATGAGTTTGATTATATTTTGATTTTAATGAGAAATAAAATTACAACTAAACTTTTTTTTATATAAATAGATATAACATCATCAGCTGAATTAAAACACAGGTTGACAGCAAGTCTAAAATAAACGTATAACATATTAAAATTTATTTACAAAACTTCGATACAATAAAGTAAGGACAAAAACTAAGTTTAAGTATCAACAGTGTTGTAAAATAGGTTATAAAGTTAAATTATTGTGTTAGCATCTCCCAGTGAAGTTTAATAAAGAAATTAAATGTTCTTTCTTTATAAAACTTCATTGGGTGATGCCAACATAATAATTCAATTTTATAACCTATTTTACAACACTGTTGTTCTTTCAACTTTGTTTTTGTCCTTAATTTATTGTATCCAAGTTTTGAACTACATTTTAATATTGTATATGTGTATTTTAAACTTGTCACACCATGACTATTCAGTTGGTGATGTAATATCAATTTATTGAAAAAATAATAATTATAAGCCCTTTTTTTGCTCATTAAAAGCAAAATATTATCAATCTTTCTAATATTAAAGTCACTTAACTCATCTACCAATTTTAAAACTATCTAATTCAATAAATTGACTATCTATATATTTTCTTATAGCTATTCCTGAGTTCTCTACCTAAGTCTTACCTTTAACCGTAACCTTTGGCCTAGCTAGTTAAAAATTAGCCTGAGCATGGGATGACTTCTGAATATCTCAGGGGTAAGGGCATTGGCGTACTAATCCATAGGTCTTGGGTTCTATTCACGTGTTCAGGTGACATCTATAAATAATAAAATATTTAAATGTGACCATAGCCGTGACTAACAACTATTTTAGTTTGGATATTTAATCCATCAAGACAAGATAATGTTGACGCCTTAACTAACGGTTCCATCGATGCAGGTGTTATCCTAAACGCAAAATAAACCCATTTGTGTTTTAATACCTCTGATAAAATATTAACGATAACAATAACTAATATTTGTTTTGAAGGTTTTGAGTCCTATATTTTAAATGAAACTAATATTTTCAAGCTTGAGCCATGCCAAGTGAATAATAATTTCTGACGTTTCAGTCTAAACCACAACAGTTCTCATTTGGGATGCATGATGAAACAAACTATGTGGACAAGAACTGGATATTAAGTTATAGACATTTCTAGTAATTCCATCCGAACCAATCAGAGCTTTATTTTATTTAACCTCGTCATACTACCAGCTCAAGTTAAACGCATATATGATAATTACACTATCTGGACAGAAATGAGACAGGAGGAGTTTTATAGGTAACCTCCCACATTTGCGTGGAAGGAGGGTGGGAAACCATTTAAGAAAACCACCCTCAATAGAGTTGACTGGGATTCTATCCGTAATCTTCCTATTATCAGAAGGTTAGTCTAACATGAGTGTGACGCATTTGACCATTTGGCCCCCTTAAGTGGGTATCAGAGCTAATAGCTTTTTGTTATTTATTGATTTTAACTCATAGTCTGGGCCAATAAATAATCGATATGATTGCATAAGTTGGGCTTATTGTAGTATATTGAAGATATTTTGAATTTAAGTTAGATTTGGTGGCCTAGTAAAGGATGTTTAATGCACCCGTTGAAAATTTGAATTATTGTGGGGTAAATTCTTGCCAAGCTTATGACCTTCTTTCCTTTTCATACAATATTTTGAGAGTGTTAAATGATATCAATGTCATCTCTGATATCTTGGTTATTGTAGCTGGAGATGTTATCACTGGTCTCTAAATCATTTCATAGAGTATAGTGGTTGGTGTTTAGGAAAGCTAGAGGGAATAGTATGTGGAGTAAGTAAGCCATACCACACCTCCCTATACAAACGAATGAATAAATACGTGGGAAAGTTGTTCAAGTACTACGTCATGCTAAAACCTCTTTTTCAGATATCATCAGACCTGGAGAGAGGCCCTGAAGAGTCTATTCCAAAATAACAACACCATTGTAATTTATGCTGACAATGAGAACATGACGATAGTAAATAAACGCACCCAATTACTTGGCTAAAGCTCACACACCACTAGAAACTTTATCAAAACGCTTTAACTGATAACCCTTTGGCTAGTAAATCACTACACCATTCCTCTAGAAATAAAGGGATCTCTTCTATCTAAAGAAGTCACGACTCCAAGCATTCTATAGTGTTCCCAAAATTCCCATAGTGGGAATGCCATCTGGCTCGTATTTACCGCAGTTGGGGCCCCCAACCCATGTCTTAACGAAATATATCAACAAATATCCTGCAACTAATGACGTTGAAACTCAAATTATACGTGAGGGCAGACACTTTGTAGATATATTACACATACCCTATGTTAAGCTTTGACATAGTATTTCTAGTCACCAAAATACCAATAGCGGGCCCCATTAAGATTGTCCGAGACTAATTGAGAACCAACACCATCTCACAGGACATATCGGTTCTTGCAGGCAGTCAAACATTTTCAGAAGATATGTTTATGGGATATCCCCTATCACCACTTTCGGCCAACTTCTTCCCAACAAGCTTTGAAGGGGATCATTCAAGCACACTGATGCTATAAGAGTTGGCAACGCTACGTTGATAATACCTTTGTCATCAGGATACATGGAACTGATACCCTCAACAAATTTCTAGATCATTATTGTAGACACCCAAACATCACATTCATAATAGAAATAAAGTTATACAGCAAACTATTGAGTATAGATGTGCTAGTCTTCAGACGTGAGAACAGCATCTTAAGTAAGACACACATTGTGCAGGAAATCAATGCAAACAGGTAGGAACCTCAATGCAACGTCTCACCATTATCCCTTACAGAAGAAGTCTGTTATATCCACCTTCATTAATAGATCCAAACTTGTTGTGATGTGAATGATCTAGTCTTAAGGAAAAACTAGATCATATGCACAAAGAACTAAGATCAAATGGTTATGCATTCAAGAAATTTAACATACATCTCAGAAATAAGATATCCCAATGAGATAATATACTGAGAGAATATAGCTTACTTACCCTATATTCACAATCCACTTATATAAATTAGCCAGATTATTAAATAGACATGACACACATTCGTTCTCAATACCATATCAAACCAGCTAAAGATCGAGCACCATGGGAAAACCCAGAAAATTTGTACAAACTATGCTGTTCCTATGGTCAACCTTACATAGGAAGCTTAGGAAGCTATATTACTCAATATACCAGGGTAATGGAGCCAAGTCAAGAAACCAAGAATAATAACCAAATTTCTGCTAGTGTAGAGCATTTCCTGAACATCAACCACTAAATCCTATTTAATGATTTCGAGGCCGTTGTCAACATTTGTAACTACATGAACCAGTTATCAGAGAGGTAATCAAGATCTTTAAACAACCTCTAAAAACGGAAAAGTAGTATGATTATAAACTTATAAATAGTTGGATCCCACTACTTAAATATGCTATGGTCCTTTACTAGATCACCAACTCTAACTTAAATGCTTCAAAACTGTCAATTTCTAAAGATAAGCCAGACTCATCCATTCATATTGATTAATGAGTTTCTAAGACAATGAGTAATTATCAACTAAATCACGAACAATTATTGTTTGGTTTGGGTGAATCTACTAGTAAATTCTGTAAATTGATATCAAATTTTTATCCACACCTTTTGTTTCATCACTTTTACCCCAGCTGATGGCTGTTGTAACTACAACTGAAATGTTGGAAGTTATTATTCCATTAAATTGACTCACGCCCGAAAACCTTAGCTAAAATAATTACTTTGTCTGATATTTTTAGAGAAAAGTTTAGTTATTTATAGTGCATAGATGAATTCGTTGGGACTTTTATAATTTTATATATAAAGAGTTGTATCTCTTTCCTTAGTACTTTAATGTTCATTTCTATCCATTGTAATTTCCAGTTTTATTATTATTTTTATTTGTCCTTTTATATTGTTATATGATTGTATTGTACGTTATCTCACTTTATCGTTCTAGAATTTAATGAATTTTGTTGAGTCTACACTATTTTACATATTTAAACAAGTCTTCTTGGTTTTTATTAAGTGTTTTATTATTAATGTCTGACAATGGAATCTATTTGATTGAAGACTAATTTCTATACATAGATTTAGAGAACGACACTTTAAACTAACGAGAAGTGAGATGTATTTATTATACTGGGAAAGTTAATTTGTAGAAAACTCTACGAATTGTTTTTATAGGGATAGTTGATACACAGCTTCTGAATGATTATATTAACTGACGATTTACATAAACAATTAATTCTAAGACCCAACATTCAGTTTCCTTAAGCATAAATACACTGTGAAAGGAAAATTTCAATTTAATAATTGATATCAATAAATGTTTCATCCATGCCAGATATTTAACCTAAGTCCCTTATTATGTAGGCATATGCGTTTCCTACTTAGCCGTTGGACTATAAACAACGCGTTAATCCAAAAGTAAAAATTAAAAATCCACTCTTATAGACAATAATTTTTCAAATGTTTTTAGATTTATAAAAACTTCTAAATTTAAAGCCAAATTCCTCTTTATTGTACATGCCTTACGAACCATTCGGCCTATACGTATTTATCTATAATAATGGATATTCTGAAAATTGAAAAATGACACCTGGACACGGGAATCGAACCCGGGACCTTCGGCTTAGTACGCCACTGCTCTTACCACTGAGCTATCCAGGATTCGTCCCGTGCCCATGGTCATTCTTCACTCATAGTTTAAGGCAGAGTCTAATATGGAATGCGGAAGTCGTCAGCTATATATTGTGATTATATGAGATCACAGCCATCAGACAACGCAGCCAAGGCCGACTCGGTAGTTGGCATTTTGCAGCCAATAGACAATTATAGAATAATTGTACGTTTGCAGATATTAATGTAACAAATAGCCGAAACTATTGTTAAAGCATGTTAATGGGGATAATACCACCAGGAAATCATATTCTGAAAATTGAAAAATGACACCTGGACACGGGAATCGAACCCGGGACCTTCGGCTTAGTACGCCACTGCTCTTACCACTGAGCTATCCAGGATTCGTCTCGTGCCCATGGTCATTCTTCACTCATAGTTTAAGGCAGAGTCTAATATGGAATGCGGAAGTCGTCAGCTATATATTGTGATTATATGAGATCACAGCCATCAGACAACGCAGCCAAGGCCGACTCGGTAGTTGGCATTTTGCAGCCAATAGACAATTATAGAATAATTGTACGTTTGCAGATATTAATGTAACAAATAGCCGAAACTATTGTTAAAGCATGTTAATGGGGATAATACCACCAGGAAATCATATTCTGAAAATTGAAAAATGACACCTGGACACGGGAATCGAACCCGGGACCTTCGGCTTAGTACGCCACTGCTCTTACCACTGAGCTATCCAGGATTCGTCTCGTGCCCATGGTCATTCTTCACTCATAGTTTAAGGCAGAGTCTAATATGGAATGCGGAAGTCGTCAGCTATATATTGTGATTATATGAGATCACAGCCATCAGACAACGCAGCCAAGGCCGACTCGGTAGTTGGCATTTTGCAGCCAATAGACAATTATAGAATAATTGTACGTTTGCAGATATTAATGTAACAAATAGCCGAAACTATTGTTAAAGCATGTTAATGGGGATAATACCACCAGGAAATCATATTCTGAAAATTGAAAAATGACACCTGGACACGGGAATCGAACCCGGGACCTTCGGCTTAGTACGCCACTGCTCTTACCACTGAGCTATCCAGGATTCGTCTCGTGCCCATGGTCATTCTTCACTCATAGTTTAAGGCAGAGTCTAATATGGAATGCGGAAGTCGTCAGCTATATATTGTGATTATATGAGATCACAGCCATCAGACAACGCAGCCAAGGCCGACTCGGTAGTTGGCATTTTGCAGCCAATAGACAATTATAGAATAATTGTACGTTTGCAGATATTAATGTAACAAATAGCCGAAACTATTGTTAAAGCATGTTAATGGGGATAATACCACCAGGAAATCATATTCTGAAAATTGAAAAATGACACCTGGACACGGGAATCGAACCCGGGACCTTCGGCTTAGTACGCCACTGCTCTTACCACTGAGCTATCCAGGATTCGTCTCGTGCCCATGGTCATTCTTCACTCATAGTTTAAGGCAGAGTCTAATATGGAATGCGGAAGTCGTCAGCTATATATTGTGATTATATGAGATCACAGCCATCAGACAACGCAGCCAAGGC
The DNA here is from genome assembly GCA_902141385.1 of Timema californicum. Lineage (NCBI taxonomy): Eukaryota > Metazoa > Arthropoda > Insecta > Phasmatodea > Timematidae > Timema > Timema californicum. The sequence goes on from CABFOW010000172.1 coordinate 178,182, forward strand.
CGACTCGGTAGTTGGCATTTTGCAGCCAATAGACAATTATAGAATAATTGTACGTTTGCAGATATTAATGTAACAAATAGCCGAAACTATTGTTAAAGCATGTTAATGGGGATAATACCACCAGGAAATCATATTCTGAAAATTGAAAAATGACACCTGGACACGGGAATCGAACCCGGGACCTTCGGCTTAGTACGCCACTGCTCTTACCACTGAGCTATCCAGGATTCGTCTCGTGCCCATGGTCATTCTTCACTCATAGTTTAAGGCAGAGTCTAATATGGAATGCGGAAGTCGTCAGCTATATATTGTGATTATATGAGATCACAGCCATCAGACAACGCAGCCAAGGCCGACTCGGTAGTTGGCATTTTGCAGCCAATAGACAATTATAGAATAATTGTACGTTTGCAGATATTAATGTAACAAATAGCCGAAACTATTGTTAAAGCATGTTAATGGGGATAATACCACCAGGAAATCATATTCTGAAAATTGAAAAATGACACCTGGACACGGGAATCGAACCCGGGACCTTCGGCTTAGTACGCCACTGCTCTTACCACTGAGCTATCCAGGATTCGTCTCGTGCCCATGGTCATTCTTCACTCATAGTTTAAGGCAGAGTCTAATATGGAATGCGGAAGTCGTCAGCTATATATTGTGATTATATGAGATCACAGCCATCAGACAACGCAGCCAAGGCCGACTCGGTAGTTGGCATTTTGCAGCCAATAGACAATTATAGAATAATTGTACGTTTGCAGATATTAATGTAACAAATAGCCGAAACTATTGTTAAAGCATGTTAATGGGGATAATACCACCAGGAAATCATATTCTGAAAATTGAAAAATGACACCTGGACACGGGAATCGAACCCGGGACCTTCGGCTTAGTACGCCACTGCTCTTACCACTGAGCTATCCAGGATTCGTCTCGTGCCCATGGTCATTCTTCACTCATAGTTTAAGGCAGAGTCTAATATGGAATGCGGAAGTCGTCAGCTATATATTGTGATTATATGAGATCACAGCCATCAGACAACGCAGCCAAGGCCGACTCGGTAGTTGGCATTTTGCAGCCAATAGACAATTATAGAATAATTGTACGTTTGCAGATATTAATGTAACAAATAGCCGAAACTATTGTTAAAGCATGTTAATGGGGATAATACCACCAGGAAATCATATTCTGAAAATTGAAAAATGACANATTTTCAGAATATGATTTCCTGGTGGTATTATCCCCATTAACATGCTTTAACAATAGTTTCGGCTATTTGTTACATTTATAATAATGGAGTACAGACGATTAAGGTAGAATTTAGTGGCTATGTACCCGTATTTGTGTGGTTCAATAAAGTAAGGGGTAAACTATTATGATTAAACCTCACTACACTCGACCAGGATTAAAGCCCCAATTTTTCTCTCACCGTTAAATCACACAGGACGGAATTACTTATTTTCTTGTGCATACTGGTTTGAGTTTAATATTTGTGCTTGAATTATTTGAATGGGGGCGTGCAAATGGACAAAAGTGATCACAAATAATAGTAAATACTACATAGCCTAAACCATGTTCCTTTATTAGAGCAATTAGCTTGTTGCCTAATGGTAAAATATATAATACTAGTATTGTACATGGCTACAGCTGACTGGGAAGTTTTGCATTAATATTTTCTGTTTTTTTTTCTGTATGGTTTCTCGCATAAGATCTTACAATGGTTTCCACAATCCTTTACCACATTAATGTGTGTTATTATTTGAAGCTAATCTTTTCATCCCTATTCATTTCTGGAAAGTCTTTAACAATCGTTGTCTTAATAGTTTATGTAAAGAATCAGTTCAATTTTAAAATTAGCAAGACCACTAAGGAGAAACTCCCGCCCACCCCTTGCTCCAAGACACAGTTCTTCCCAGTAGGAGAATATCTTCTCTGTCTTAGTAGGGATTAATGTCTGGAAGAAGGAGAAGAGTCCTAGAACCATTGAGGACAACACCCCTGGAAATATATATCATGGTTGGCATTTCCCCCTGCAACCTCCCCACCCAACCACAAGTCTTGTTCTGTTTTTTCATATTATTTCATCACCAAATGAAATGTGAGAAATCTTGAGGACGTCTGGAAGCTCCAAAAATAGTTGTCACTCAAATTACTCTTTATTTCTTTATAGTCATTTTTTGCTGGCGCCGTGAATAGCTTCCCGAGCCACTCGTAGGGCTGGATCAGTGTCAGCAGGCTCAACTAAAGTGGTAGATTCTTATCTCTCGTGGTCTGTATTCGACTCGAGTCCATTTAGTCATGATTTCCAATGTTGTGTTTTTCAATTATTTGGGTACGCTCTACTTCAATTTATATAAATTATGGTGGACTTATCTCAAAACCACGTTATTCATCCAGTGTTCTTAAATAAATGTGTATTTGGAAAAGTCTACATGGACTGTAAGACGTGTAGTAACACTAATACTTCCAGTGGTTTCATGAACTTATTTTAATATAATTGAAAACATATTTACTTGTACTATGCCTGTTTTGTGGTCTTAATTTAATAAGCTATAAATTAATGGGAGGATCAGATATCAAATCTTGGGTTGGGTTAACTGACGTTTTTATAAATTTATAAATGGCGTTTTACTTTCCTTTAACGCAAATGAGGGTACACTTCCTATAATCTCAATATTTATTGTCATATGGGTATCACCCGAAAAGGTAGTAAAACACGTATCTAAGAAATTAAATACGTAATAGGTCACGTTGTCAAAATCTGACAGGATTTAAATAGTTTGGAATTCCGGTGACAAGAGGGTGGAGGCTAGAATCCCGGTTGGGTATAAAGGAACAATTCCAACATGTTATTTTTCACCGTAGTTTTCCCCTAATACTCTCCACGTTAGTATGGGTATGTAATTTTCCAAATCCATACTATTATGATCAAGTCACTAATACTGTGGGTTTCAATGTATCATACATTTAAATGAATTATATCCCATTTTAAAACCCTTCGTTAAAAAAAAGATTAGAAAATACTTATAATAAATGTATCATAAGAGATTATTTAAAGCTATCGGATAAATAATACCACACACGGAGTAAGTTAAAATCTTGGACTAACACCCCAACCGATAAGAAAATACCACTTCCTCCCGAAATATAGCACAATACTCTTTCAAGGACTCGAACAAAAATTCAAAGTGAAATATGCCACAAAGAACAATAGCACCAAACCAGTCTACCCGTAGCATCCTCTTTGATATTCGAATCAAATAATTTGATCATACATAGATTTAGTTAAATTCGGTTAAGAGAAAATGCACCCGTTGTATAATAAAATGGAGTGAAAAATCGGAGCACACATCACACACACATCACATCAACCTCTCAAGCGTGATAAAAAAATCAAAAGGCTCAAATAATCAAATGTGGGCAAACAATCAAATGTGTTAAAAAAAACTGGCAAAAAATTGTTTGTTAGGGGGAGTGAAACATTATGATGACTTCATATAGTGTCAATTTCCTCAGGAAGGGGAGGTAATAGAAGGTCAGGGGATGACGTCATCAGGAAAAACCTAGTAGGTTAATGACCTTAGGGAGTAAAGGGAGAACTGAGAAGGGGTCAAGGTGGAAAAGTGTACTGGTACACTTCATAGACTTTAGAGCAGTGGTTTTAAATAGTTGACCCGCCAAGGATGTCAGTCTGGCCTGCGTTAAATAAATAAACTGAAATATATATATATATATATATATATATATATATAAAACCCAACAACATTGTTTTATACCTTACGTCTACCTACCCTGTGCTATACATGCTGATAGAAGAGACGGTGAAGATCATTACGGGAAAGCGGAGGTAATTTAAAAGACAAACAGTTGCGCCAATGTGAGTCAGTATAAAGGTAACCAGTCCGAGTCTAATATATAGCTAAAGAAGAGAAAAGTTTATGGTGAATATCGGGAATTCAACAGTGACTGGAGGGACAAATATTTGTTTATTTTAGAAGAGAGAAAAGGGGCAAGCATTCCTATATGTTTATTGTGCAAGGAATCAGTGTCTGTTTGCAAAGAGTACAATATGAGGAGCCATTTTAATACCAAACACGCGATATTTAATCAAAAATCTCCTCTTGGATCTGACAGTTGGAAAACTAAAATATATTCTTTAAGTGCGAGTTATTCAAAATCAACTCTTGTAATGCACAAAGCAGCTTCTCAGCAAACAAACTGTCATCTTGTTTCTCTGAAGTTTGCGTGGCTACTATAGAAGCATAATAAACCTTTCTCTGACTTAGAAAATGTTCAAGAGTGTGCACTTGCTATTATAGCGGACGAAGTATGGGATGAGAACATCAAATTCAGAATTATTCAGACCATTAAACATGTTCCACTTTAAAAAGCAATGCACCTCATCATATCGAAGATCTTAGTGTAAATGAAAATTAAAAGTTAAGACATAGATATATTGTTCTCAAAAGTATATATAACAATTAATTTAATAAAATAAATTTACTAAGTTGGTAGATATACTAAAGTGATGTTGCAAGACAAATATATGATTACAATTCACTTCCAGCAAAAAACATGTGTCAGAATATAAACACTAAACATAAAATTACTAATTCATCATAAACTAAGCTACACATTTGTTGATGAAAAGTCTAAAAATATATGAATACACGTTAAGAAAGTTGTTACAAAACTCACGAATAAACTATATAATCTGGACAAAACAATTTATTAAGTTCAACTAAATAATGAATTAAAAAGTATATTTAAAAAAAAATATGTTATTCCTAACAAAATGAGTTATAGTGCAGTCATTAGATATTATTGTCCAAAGATATTTAAAATATACAAAATATAATAGAAAAACAATGTTGAGCACTAAACAATGTCTTTCTATGATATTTTCTAAATTTTAAATAGTGATAAAAAATTGCTGCTAGAAAAATAAACTTCTTGATGTGGTAGAAAATTATAATTTTAAATAGTCATACGAATAAACAAAAGAATAAACGAATATACGAGTAAAAACGAAATATCCTAGGAAGGATCCATTATCGTTGTGATAACAAATCTTTTAATCGAAGGATAGGCTACTGCTTAACTAGCGGCGACATGACAATTAAAATAAACAAACTCTGGCAATATAGCTCATTGAAACTTAAAGCTCTTTGGATATCCATGATGTTTACTATTCAATATTTCTGTTAAGGAGCACATAATTTGTTTACATACTTTGAGAAAAGTGACTTTTATGGTGCTACTTCACCGTGTGGAGAACGTGTAAAACTGATAGTCTATTATAAATGTAAAACAGAACAAAAGTTTGTGCTAGATTTGAGAATGAGGTTAAACAATAATAGATCATAGGGACGGCATACAGCTGTTTAAAATAAATTAAACAACAAACAGACTTTTTCATACTGCATATTATAGCGTGGAATAAAAATTTAAAAAAATCGGTTTCTAATACTTTACAATTATCAATGTAGTGATCATGGTAGACACGTTTCATATAAAAATTTCAAAAAAAACCCTGTTAAAACAATTTTCAAATAAATTCAAATAAAAAATCATTTAATTATAAGCTAACATACAATTATTTATAATATTAAAATAATAATAATAATATATTTTAATATATACTGCAAGACATTTCCCCGATACCCATTTTAAACTAAATCTTTAAGACAAGTTTAGTTAAATAATTTTATTATCTACATTTAAATCAAATTTTTATAGAAAAGAAATATACGTAATTATTTACATTATAAAATAGTCTACTAATTTTTCCAAACAAAATATTTAGAGTAATTTAAAAGTTTATATTTAAAAAAATCATTTAACAGTAAAATGGTATTAAATGAATTTGTTTGATAAAAATAAATTTATAATCTTATTTATACTGTAAAATAACTTATCATATTTTAATTTTGAACCAAATCTTTAGTGCTATTTTTTAAATTTTAAAGATTTATCGAAAATATTTTACTATTAAATACCTTTAATCGAAATTTCTCCCCGAAAAATTAATAATACATTTTTATTAGTAATGTAAAACACTCCCTAAATATTCATTTAATACCAAATGGTTAAAGAAATTTTTAAAACTTTTCAAATTTCGTCAACCACTCGTAAATTAGTCCTAAAAATTGTGATGGCAAAAATCCAATATATATTGTATCATTTGTCATTCAAACACTCCCATATATCAATTTTTAAACAAAATTGTTTTAGTAATTTTCCAAAATTTTAAAATTTTCTTAAATTACTAATTAACCAGTAAAATACTCTTAATTTATGTGCTAGGGTGATTTTTTTTGAATCATTAATATAGCATAGAAATATAAAGTTTGAACAAAATCCGTCTAACCGTTTAGGATTTCTAGGCCCATGGATAGACGCACATACATAATGTCAGATAGAATTTTAAAATTCCTTTTTTGGGGATTCAGGGTGACACAAAACGTAAATATTTAAGGTCGGACATCTTCCCAATCACATTTTATTTCTATGTTATAAAGTAAAAATTTATTACTTTCTCATATAATGACCTATCTATGGCGATAGTCAAAACACTTTGGTGGTTTTAATTAAAGCTGTATATTTAGACGTTAAATATCCATATTGAATCGTGAATTTATCTCTAATTCAAAATTAATGCTACATGATTTATTTAATTTTTTTTAATTCAACATTTTCCGAAAATTAGTCTTAATGATTTGTTCAAAATTGATAACTGAGGAGGGCCATAAATGTTAAATAGTATTTAATACTTGATTTTATAATTTAAAAATTAATGACACGGTAAGTAATTGATTTCTAAATTTTGTAATTAAACACTTAAAAAAAATAGTCTTAATGATATGTTAAAAATTGATAACTGGGAAGAGCTATAATAGATAAATAACACTATTTACTGGTTTTTCAGAAATAGGTTTATTTTAAGATTGTAAAGTAATACATGAATATTAATCCACACACTATCAGAAAAATGTGCTTGTGTCGCTACAGCTATTTATTATTTCTACTCATACTATTCATACTACAATATTCGAATACAAATACTTGTAAATAATGTTATTATTTTATATCTAATTAGTGGATCGTTGCAGCGATGTCTTCATATTATTGTACTAAAATTTATTCTAAATTTTTTATTGGGTAAAATATATAGTAAGACCTCAATTGACTTTGTAATTAAATGTTTACTCGTCTCAGGCTATCAAATTACATGGGTATTTAGCTTTCGTTGTTTGATTTGAATCAAAACTTATTTTCCCTCTTCCATCCACGATGAGAAATTTAAAGCAACCTCCCTCCCATCTTGAGCTATTCGTTGAACCAAACCACTCAAGTAAGAATTATTAAGATGTTTTGATTTTTATCCAAAGATAAATATTTTATTTACCGATATAAAACAATATGAAAATGATTGTTTCTATGGTGATGTAGGAAAATAATCATTGTACAGTATAGCCTCTGCTCACACAGAAGAAAAATATGAAAAATGCACAAGGAAAATTTATTTTGAGTTTTAGGCTAATATTTTTGCCGGCATCCTGGACCCCAAACCTTTAAAATTGTCTCGTTGGTTAAAATCGGTAACACCGTTTACTCTTAATTTCAACTATCAATAACGGGCTTATTAAATTATATTTAAACATGTGTGTGTGTGAGGAGAGAGAATGTGTGTGAGAGAAAGAGAATCGATAAGAGAAAGTGAGAGAGAGTGTGTGAGAAATAGAAAGAAAATTTTTGCAGAAGAAGGCGGGATAAAGTGTGTGAGTGTGTGTGTGTGTGTGTATGAAAAAAGAAAGTGTCAATTTTGGGATAAATATTGTGTGAAAGAAAGAGAAAATGTGGGGGCAAGTGAGAGAGTGTTTGAGAGAGTAAATTAGAGAAGGCGAGTTTAGTTTAGAGAGATAAAATTAGAGTGAGCGAGAGTGTTATAGACAGAGAGTAAGAGAGTGTGTTGGAGAGAAAGTTAGAGAAATAGTGAGAAAGACAAATTGAGAGTTTAAGTTTAAGATAAAGAGAGTTTGAGAGTGAGAAAGTGAATTTGAAATAGAGAGAGCAAGATTGATATATAGAGAGATAAGAGTGATTTAGAGAAAGTTTGAGAGAAAGCTTTAGAGTAATAGAGAGCGAGCGTTTAAGAGATAGAGAGCATTTGAGAAAGAGAAGGCGTTTGAGGGAGAGATAAATTGAGAGAGAGCATTTGAAAGAGAGCTTATGAGAGTATAATAAAATAATGTGAGAGAAATTGTGTGATAAAGAGTGTATATGAGGGTAGATAGTGTGTGAGAGGAATAAAGTGTGTGAGAGAGAATTAGATAAGATCATATAAGAGATACTGTGTTATAGAGTGCGTGTGTGTGAGTGAGTGAGGGGAGAGAGTCTGAATGAGAGTGTGTGAGAGCGTTAAAGAGGATGTGTGTGTGTGTGTGTATGTGAAAGTGTCAGAGAGTGTCAGATAGAGATAAAGAATTTGAAAATATAGATGTTATGCTCAAACATTACGGTTCTTTAAAATATCACCCGCCTCGGTGGCGTAGTTGGCTAACGCGCTTGTCGTGTTGAGCTAGACTGCTGAGGACGGGGAGATCGAGGTTCGAATCTCGGTCGGGTGAACTGAGGGTGGTTTTTCCTCCACGCAAATGCGGGTTCACTTCCTCTAATTCATCCTTCCCAATTCCTAATCCATTAGCGTAATTAGTACTTAAAGCGTATAACCCGAACGGGTAGTAAGACGCGGTGCTAAAATTATTATTTCAAAATATCATTACCACAAAATTAAATATCAACATGGAAACATAAATGAACTTACTGTATTTGTAAGACTATTAAAATATAGATGGCGTCCACAAAACCTTACTTTTAAATATCATATCCTCAAAATTAAGCGGAAAAATGAAATCATCGATTAACTTGTGTATTTGAAAAACCTTACTTTTAAATTAAGCGGAAAAATGAAATCATCGATTAACTTGTGTATTTGTACTATGTTACTATTCACTAAAATGAACATCAAAACCCATTGTTTGAATTAAACGAGCATCATAACCCATTATTTGAATTAAATGAACCTCAAAACCCATCATTTAAAAAAAAAAGTACAACAAAACTCATATTTAATTAGATAAAATGGATATTTCTCAACATTATTCAAGATCGTTTTTGAGCCTAAAATACATACCTAAACATATTTATACATCATTTTATCATGTGCGAAAAAAACGTAGACAATATTTTCACGAATTTAACTTAACCATTTAAATTTCAAATTTTCCTCAATATTATTGATTTAAATGCCAATAAACGATAGAAACATTCCAGTAAAAATATTAATTTTACTAATTTAAATGCGAATTAATAATAACGCCATTCAAATTAAAAAAATTGTCCCCAGTCCAAGCAACTCAATTTATATGAGCTATGACCAGCATTTAAAGAGAAATATTTATCCAAAGAGAAAATTGTGATGTGTTTGGACCAACAAATAAAGATTTAGTTATTAATTCTTCGGCAAAGATTCAGGTATATTTATTTAGAGATTTACAGACCTGCAGCAAATAATGGTTTCCATGGTGATTAAAAAAGTAAAGAAAAACTGAAAATTCTCTGTGAAAATTGGGTGTTCGTGGAAAAATATTATTTTCCCCGACATCCTGGACTCTTAACCGTAAATATGAGTGGTCGTTTGTCAAAATATGTTGTCATTTCCTCGTAATTAATATTACTGGAAACGGGCTTATCAAATTATATATTAGGATGACACTACTGGATTCGTAATTGATGTGCTCTTACTTTACATACAAATAATATATAAACATGAGGAGGTGTTATAAATAACCTTTTAACTTGTAAATGACACCCTACCTCTTATTACAAAAGGTCATTGTCCAAAACGTTCTAGAATCATGGAGAGGCAGACAGAGCCTCTTTGCTTTTCTTCTGTGACAGTTGGTAATTTAAGAGTAGGTCACCATGGCAACCGAAGAAAAGGTTCTTTCTTGTTGTTTTTTTCCTCCTCTAACTTGAGAGTATATATATATATATATAATATGTATTAACTTCTTCCCTTCCCTCTTTTATTTTTACTCAAGTTGATTTGTTTCACTATCTAACTCTTGGAAGTAGAATAACCTTCGTTCCTGACAAACTTCTTTGGAAGCTTCTTTATTGCTTGTACCATCTTTATATCCTTGAATAACGAATTTCCCTGATTTGTTTGATGTTCACCGCATTTTACCACACTTTTGTTCTAACACATATTCACATTAATAGAGAAAGATAAAATTAAGAGGAGCTAACCCATATTTGCGTGAAGGAAGTATTTTCCTGAATCAGTGGCCTTGAAAGGATATATTTGCTGCTAAGGTTTATATTTAGTGAGTTGCTAAAGAAAAGATTTCCAATAGAGCAGGAAGAGATTTTATATTCTTCCCTCCAGGCTAATAATGTATTCTAAAACATAGCCTTCTTACCCTAATCTCCTTTCACTGTGTAATTTTTTAGCCTATCCCCATATAAAATACCTAAATAGAGGAAAAAGGATGTGCTAGCTATGGAAGGAGCATACAAAAGATAGAAATATTAAGAAGCTAATAAATAAAATTACGTTGCATTTTGTAACAAAATCAAAGTTTTACAATCTAAGCTTTAAGTACCTACCTAATGTTTTGGTGAATAAATGAACAAGAAGGCTCGCAATTATAACACACATTACGATTTCTTCATAAAGGTCAATGAAGAAGTTCTTAAAGCACCAACATAAACCCTGTTGAGAGATGTAACACAGCTCGACAAAACAATCATGAAGATAGAAACAAACTCAACAGGGGTAAAGTTGATATGAAATCTTTATGAAAATGTTAGGAAAGGTGGCCCTCAGGGCCTACATGCACAAGGTTAATAACTTCAACACAGCTTAAAACAAAATATTAAGTTAAAACCAAACCCATCGGGGTGATCAGTTGAGACGCTTTCTTTAAGAGACAGCTTAGAAAGACAACCTTAAGAGCCCAACATATATCATGTTGATAATATAACACAGTTTAATTTAAACAATTATACATTCCTGCATCTCCAATAATTAATAATACCATATTAAAGAGTAATAAGTATATGGACGAGTTCAACTGTTACCCCAAGCAATATCTCCCTTGTGATGGACAAAACATGGTTACTATTACAACTAAGCGATATCCGGCTCTCAACACGCCCACTAGAGTCATATCCTGAAGAGATTCTCAATACGATATTCATTTGTCTATGAATATCAGAAAAAGGTCACACACACATGGCCGACATTCGGTTACATAATATAGATGTCTGAAGAAGCGAAGGAACACGNGGGGGGGGGCTAGATCATCTCGTCTCCCCAACCAATATGACCCGTTGCTAGCTATACGAGTCAAATTATTTACCACCTAGTAACAGCGGCCGTTGAGAGTTTCCACTCACTAGATCAGGCGAACGAACAGTGAGAAATACAATATAGGTAGTTCGGGCTCGATGGACAGCTTCCTCTGTAGTCTAGGACAATGGCTCACAAACTGTGTGAAAATATGATTTGTGCTTCAAAATTTGTATGTTAAAACTCATAAACATCCTTCTCATTAAGAACATATCAAGTATAATGTAGAAAATAAAATAACTTAAAATTATTAAAATCTAGAAAATAAAGACCTTCTCCTTAATCTTAAAATAGATACCTTTATTAAAAACTCCTATGATTTGTGACACAAAATAATATTCATTGTTGCAGAAACACTCCACCAGAATAAATTTAATACTATAAAATATTACAGAAACATTGTGTAAAGGGGAGCATCTGTGCCCACCAAAGAGCTTAACAATTAATTTCATATTGCAAAGTACTCCTAAACTAATATATACGTGTTTGTTTGCTTAGCGCTAAGAAATTATCGGTTTTATAAAAATAAATTTAAAACAAAATTTTTATATTTAATAGTACTACATCTTTAAGTTAATAAAATATTTTTTATCTCAAATAGTTGCCGAAATATGATCAAAAGTGGAAATTTCTTCAAATATGCAAAGTAATTTTCATGGAAATATGAACATTGTAATTTTATATTTAATTTTAAACATTATCTTTTATCTAGATATAAAATTTAATCCAGATCGTTATAGCTGGTCTTGAGAACATAATTTATTTTCCTTTCTGCCACTCAGTAAACAAACTTTAATTTTAGGGCTAGATATCTAATTCCAAAAACCTATTGGGGGAACATTGTGAAAACCCCGGATACCAAATTTTAGCCCGATCGGTAAAATAGTTTAAGCTCTAGTCCGAGATACAGACTGACCAACTGAAAACATCAGTAAAACACTTTTTTGGTTTCAAGGGGTCTTGAGCCGTTGACATTTATCAAAATCTTGAGTTCGATTATTTTGACTACTGAGGGGTCGAGAGAGTAGAAATGGTGTATTAAAAAGTGGATAGGAACAATACATTTTGAATTTAAATTATATAATTTTCTCATGCAAAATATGTAAATCTAACATAAAGGTAAGAAAATAAATATGTTTTTCTGATACTTAATCTAAAATATAAGCTTACTATTCAAATAGTGTATATGTTTTAGTTCGATCTCAAATAATTGTGTGATAGTCGTAAAGGGAAAATGGATGAAACATGAAAACAAGGGGCTCCTCAGTATATTTCATAGCTTTTATCGGGTTCCGTGACTCAACATTATTTGAGAACCACTAGTCTCTGGTCTATGTGCACAATGTTCCCACCACTGCGCAGGCGCCGATGATAGTTATACGTAGATCCGGACCTAGCAGTTTAGCGTCCACGTCACCAAGGCAGCCTCTATACTATTTTCAGCTGGTATGACGGACGTGATTTTCTCCATCGTCAATCAACCCCTGCGGTGAGGAGATAGATGGGAAACATTAGAACACTCATGATAACAGCGTACGTGAGGAATATAATTTGAATGGGGAGGAGAGTAAGAAAAAGTGGTCTAATTTTGTTAGATATAGGAGCATCAGGCCAGACGGCTAAATAACTTGTATCAAGTACTAAGGGACATCTCTAGAACGCTTCAGTTTATGGCATCTATGACGGTTACTGGCATTTGTTACAATGAATATTACTAGTAAAACCCGCATCATGAGTCTAGTGGACTAAACGTCAGGCTCTTATAGTTTTTTGTTGACGGGAAGCTTAGGGCTCACTTTTGGGATGGGTGTATTAATGGTGTTTTAACTTTTTTTATTGTTCATCCCTCTTCTTACAACCATATGTAACAAGATTTCCTCAAATTTATTACTTCCTCATGCCTTCTACAGTTTTGAAATTAGATTAAAATATTTCGAACAAGTGTACCCTTTCTACGATTGGAGAGGTGGAGGAAGATTCTTTATTGAAAACATTGGCTAAACGTAACAAGTGTCAATCTATTCAGAAATAATTATTAATAATATTGTATTACTAAGAATATAATTATTTCCCAATAGGTTAACACTAGTTCCTTTCAGCCAATGTTTTCAATAAAGAACATTTTCATTTACTGTCACCACCTTTCCTACCGCAGATGGAGTGTAGTAAGACGCACCCCCCCTTAAACCCCCCTTACACACACACTCAGATACACAAACACAATCACACACAAATACACAATAAAACACAAAAATACATATACAATACCACTTAAGATATAGAAAGTTGATTTTTTTGTAAGGATCTGAATTATATAAAATACACTTAGCATAACGTGTCATCTATCCGGTATGGACATGTAAATATTTATTTACTCATTTAACTCCACTCCTTTTAACTTTTACTGTTTATTAACCTGCATTCTTAAGCTATTATAAAAAATAGTATTTATATTTCAATGTGAATCCGAACTAGGTTAAGGTAAACTAGTGGATGGCATCTAGCTTTTAGGCTTATCCTGGAATTATGTTGGAGTAAGCCAATTGCGTCTTGTACCCTATGTCATACTGTAAGTTTGGAAAGACTGTTTATTTACATTAATTGGATGAGGATTGGGGAGGTAGAGTTTTAGAAGAAGTGTATTCTCATTTGCTTGAAATTATGGTCCACTATTTAGGCACACACACACCCTAGTCCACTTGGCCGAGAATACAACCCTGTATTTCCCATCACAGGAAAACCAAACATTCTAATACTGTGTCCTCATGTCCATTGGTGTTGCTAACAAGCACTTTATTAATTATTATAATAATGTTTAAAATTGGAATTTCTAATACAAACATTTTTCGACCTTTTGAATCTTGATTTGAGGATTTAAAGGATCTCCTCCTGTGTTAAAAAAATAATTATTTGTTCTTATTTATTTTCAGTACTGCACCAAAAATTACATGGGTTGCTACTGTGCTAATTTCCATCTTTGATATTATGATAATAATTTCATCTCTCTTGGATTTATTAATGTAAGAGCTATGATCTTATATTATTTAACTACCTCAAGGCCATTATCTCTTCTCATTTGTCTTAACGGTATAACTTAAAGATTAATATCGCTTAGCTTGCGATATTGTATTCGTCTATTTTTTTTAAATAAGTAATAATTAAAGAGTTAGCATGAAAGAAGGCGTTAGTATTTAAACCTTAGATATATTATTTTTGAATTTAGTCTTATACTTTTATTTTGTACTTTCATAGTCTAATAATATCTAAGCCGTTCTTCACCAGAGAGCTAGTACTCATTTGAAATAATAAAGTAGCCTTATTATTCATTTAAGATGGTTTTAAAATAATTTAATTCATTAATAGCGTAATATGGAGACAAATGGACTAGATGAGCAGCATGGTATACTAAAAATGATCATGATTCACAAAGCTATGCCACAAGGATTTGTTTATTTTCATTATTATGTCGCTCTGTATAGGTGATAACGTATCCTTTGATATTTAAGTATGTAATAGCAGCATTATGTATCAACTTTAAATAATCTTTATTTTGTATGTTTTTAAATTTAGGTCTTTTCATCTATCTCTAGAAATTTAAACTCTCACTTATATTGATTTTTTTTATTAGTTTATAGGTTTTGAGGCCACCCTTCCCACAAAATTTTAATCATTTTTCCGGACCCCTATCTATTTTTATCCAATCCTTTCAAATTTATGTTATCTAGGGTAGTCCTTTTTATCAAATTGATAGATTTCAATTTTCTTTCGCACTGAAAGGTACATTTTTTTAATAGTTTTTTGAGTGATTTCAAGCAATTGCCCCTTCCCCAAACCCATTTCGGTTTTCACTTTCCCAATTTAAAAAACTTAAAAGATTTATTTGGCAAACTGATGATTTTTTACATACCTGCATAATTTAAATTTTCAACCACATTTAAAATAGTGTTATACATTAATTGTATAAATTTAGAGCTCTTACAGTTCCCATTTTACTATTTTGAAATTCCATTTTTTCAGACAGATTGTTATCCTGGCAGAAATATATACTTGCATGCAAACATACAATTTTATATCATACCGAGTAGATTTTTTCTATTGTCCTAGAACATGTACTGTACATACCCCATTTCTTGGACTCTATTTGGAAATTGCATATTTTCGTTATTTTGAGATTTTTTTAAATTTTTCATTATTCTTGGTGGTCGTCCTAACTGCTTGCATGTATTTAAAGTTTTTACCATAACACAAATAGAATAATTTTTATGTTTGTTTATGAAATCATTAGCCCTGCCTTAACTCAAATTTAAACTTAAAAAAACGTATATACTTTTCCAGCTATTGAAAAATTTCTATTCTTCACTATATTAAAGGTGTTTTATTCTATGATTTTGAAAATTTATTTTCGATCCTCATTTTGTAATTCCAAATTTTAAAAATTTTGGGCTTTTGCGGTTGTCTCTTTACTATCTCACCAAATTTCAATCTCTTAGTTCATAGAGATATAGTTGATAATTTTAATTTTATAAAATTGTGGCCAGAACTATTTTCCATAACCCCGTTTTGAATTTTAAATGTTTTTATCTTCTGGCTATATGTGTGTGAAACATTTTATTTATTAAAACATCTCAATTTTCTTCTTTAAACAAAAAGAAAGTATTTTTTTTTATATCTAGGGAAATCTATTTTCATTTTAGGGTATTTCATTTTCAAATTTAAAAATGTTCTGACCTTTATTGAGGTTCAGGATAGTCCTTACACCCTCCTGAAAAATATCAATCTTCTCCCAAATTGTGGGGAATGCCAGGCCTCCAGCGTGGTTCGGATTCCACGTTAAACTGTAGGTCCTCCATTTCATCTCACAATCACCCTACACATTACACATTAGGGTAAGTGCGTATAATCCGAACGGGTAGTAAGACGCGGTGCTAATAATAATAATAATAATAATTCTACCAAGTTGATAAGTATTTTATTCTTTTAGTTTGGGCAATTTGAAAACCATTCCCCCCCTTCTTCTCCAATTAACCATCGCAAATTGTTTTTCTACCTCCCCTTAAACTCAATTTTAAATATTTGATACCTCTTCCCTCCTTTTCTTCCTTTCCTTTACCAATTGAGAGAAGAAATTTTTATTATCATCTAGGTGTTGATTTAGAAGAAGACTGGAATTTTCAATAAAATTACAAGGATATATTTATTTGTTTAAGAAACACATGGAAATTTAATTTCAACGTGACTGAACAAACTTGATTTTTTACTCCATAAAGTAAGCGTAGGGTATTTTTGGGGACCCAGATTCAACCCATTTCGAATTGTTCAGGCTTAGTATTTTTCAAATCATTCTCACTCCCAGGAAACTCCATGTTGGATTTAAACCGTATAGCCCACCAGGAAGTATGAAAAATACCTCTGAAAGGAAAACAGACATGCATGGCATGATTTGTACAGTATTGATTTTCAGATAAATTGTTTACTCTTAAGGTATTTCAATTAAGAGGGACAGATCATCCCTATTTTTTTAAAAAAATGTAAAATATGTATAACTGACTCGGTGATTAGTTTTAGGAGAGAAGTATAGGGGATTCTAATATAATCCTGGGTGAGATACAAAAATATACTTTCTATTTTTGTGTTGATTCACGCAGCTATTCAAATAGTAATTATTTGAAGGGAAAGGCTTGGTTTGAAGTTTTAGAAATAGGTTAAACTAGTTTTTAAGCTGTGTTTTGATATAATATGAGCGAATATAAAATGCGTTTTAAATAACACAATTAAAATAAAATTAGTTCGTGAACAAATCCATTCGTTAAACTCAAGAGGAAATTATAAATTCAGGTATTACAAAAATACAAATAAACGTAAAATAAAAAAAATAAAAAATTATGATCCATAAATCAAAGAGGTATGAGCTATGAGCATAGAAAGGGAAATATAAAAGTAAGCTCTATAATAACGAATAAGATAAATATAAAAATTGAGTGAACAAGACTATAAGTAGCAAAAACTAGATCAGACATTTGGAGAGAGAGCATATAGGGGAGATAAAATACACAATCTAAAAGATAAATAAATAAAAACTATTATTTGAAAACAGTAGAAGAGAATATGTTGGCAATGGAAATGAAAGTATATGCAAAGGAAAGTCATATATAAGGGAGAGGGAACATCGCAAAACATGCATTTATTACTTTTATCTCAAGTGGTGTTAAGTCACCCCTTCAATAAAAAGCGAGTCTTTATCACATAATTCTTCAATTCTTGTTTCTTAGTCAGGTGACATGCATTGCGGTTTGACCGCTGCGGGTCAACCGCGAAATAATAGCATATTATTTTTAATGAGCAGCGTAGAGGAGTGGTAAGAGAATAGAAGGGTCCCGCAGTGTATTGCGGTTTGGCAGTCTGACCGCTATCCCACGCAATTTGTAGCTTATTCTGGACAGACTAGCAGCACACACAGGCTGCAAACCGTGGTCTGACCGCTTTGAACGCTGGTCACGCTAGGGATATTAATTGTATATTGTGAGTTAGTTTTTTATTAGTACGCTTAAAACCAAAGCTATTAACGACTTTATCTAAAAGGTTGGAACGAGGAAGGTGTTTCGGAAAAGGAACACAAGAGATACGAAAAATACCATAATATGGTTAAATTGCAGTCATGCCCTAGTACACTTAGCCGGGATTAGAATCTTGGCCACACGTAACCAGCAACACAAAATATTATTCGCTCAACACTCTAGATATTTCATCCACTTGTGTCGGTATATATGAGTTTTGCTGTAAGCACAATAGCATTTATACTCTCAGTAAACGAAATAATATTGGTTCAAGTTGAAAGCGCAAGACCATTTTTACTTGTATTAAATACAAGAATATTTACACAGACTGTAAACACAACAACATTTGCAGTTTATGTATGCACGTGAGCGTATGTACTTTCTGCAAACATATTACAATTTTCATTGGCTATAAGCACAGGAGAATTTTTACCAACTCTAATCAAATGAGAATTTCTAGTTTTTTTTGTAAACTGTATTGCCCACAGCGTTTGTCGTAACTTCTTTCGCGTTCGTTGTGTAACGTTCGTAGCCCAAACATCGACTCATTGTTTACCGCTTTGGCGCTATCTGTTGCTATGCAATGGCGATACCAGATTATGTGACGATTCTACCTACTGTGTTTGTGTTGGACCCTTTTGAACTTCACTAAATAGTTCACATGGGTTGAAGTGCCAACCCTTACTTGAGAAACTAGTATTATGTCAACGAGGTATATGTGGGCATAATAATCAATGAATATATAATCAGCTCGCTATAGTGTTCCAGATTTATTGAGTTATTGCAAATACTGACATAATTATTGTAAGAAATCATCAGGTATAGCAAAATATAGATGCAATGAAATTCCTAGACAGCCTAACGTCCATCTCTGTCATCATCCTATATTCCAGTCCCTGACCTACCGTCAGGTAACGGCGCAACTCCTTTACTCTGCCAGCGCCCCCCAGCGGTGGTCTTGACATCCATCCCCGGAAAAGAAGTGGAGAGAGGGGATACTTACACGACTATGGCGCGTTCTCATGATTCGCAGAATTTTTATGCTACTAAATACAGGATAATTCTCACTTTTCGTATAAAAATAATAGGATTTACACTTTATATAAATAGAGAACAATTTACACCTGTTGAAATCACATGATCATATGCACTCTCTGTAAACATATGGAAATAATGGGACTTGGTGTGAACAAAAGCGTGCTTTCACTATCTCTAATAAAATAAGATATTTTTTTCTTTCTGTAACTATAGTCAAAATTTTACTTGCTGTATATATATATAGGAACATTTCAGTTTGTGAAAAACATAAGAATTTGTACCTATTGAAAATTCAGAGTAATTTTACTTTCTGTAAACACTTTAGCACTTGCTGTAAACAAGATAGCCTTTGCACTTGATAATTATTTTATTAAAGTTCTCATTTAATAGTACCTTCATTAAATTAATTATGGCTATCATTAAAATGTTTCTTTTGGAAATGCGAATAGTGAGGAAGTTACAATGTAAAAACTTAAAATCACAAACAAAGGCATATCTGATCCATCGTATAAACTTAGAGAAATATCTGTAGTTATTAGAATTGGAAACTAAATCTGTCAAACGCCCTCAATGACAACTTTTATCATTGTCCTGTAGCCCACTGCTTACCGACAAAGCGAATAATATGCCGCTAAGGTGTGTTTATAGCGATGGATACTAACAATGTCTATAGGTGCGTACAAAAAGAAAAAATATTGCCAGCGATAATTAATTGGTAATAATTTGGCGCTTAGGGGACACATATGTGAGTCTAAAAATCTATTAGCAGTTAATAGCTACTAGTGAGGTTGATCTGTACATTTCATTATCCGACGAGATTGTACTTCTTGACACATGAAGGTATCAGAAAAAGTCATTTAAAATTTATATCTAACTAATCTAACATTATTTCGAGCTTTCCTAAAATTCTTGGGGCAAACATGTTTGCGTTTTATGTCCAAAACATTTATGATTTGGTTTTGTGAGCGATAATAAAAAGTTTTAGGTTCTACAAGGTCTTGTGAACGCCCACTAAACATTTGTAGCAATAGACTTGGGTGAATATGGTAAATAAAATGATGATAGCACTTAAACAGCATATTTGCCAAACAAGAACGATCTAATTTTTCATGCTGGTAAACATGTCAGTATCGACACCAACACCGACAAACACAGGTCTACTTTAGCTCTGAACTGTCCCATCTGTAGACACACCTTCAGTTTTTGTACTAATTTCTTTGGTGGCCGTGTGCTCTAAGGCGCTAATCTCGCCATAGCCAATACTGCCGATGGCAGGGCGATCGTGTTTCGATCCTGGTCGGGTGTACTAAAGGTGATTTTCCTAAATGATTTATCACTCTCTCTTTCTCTCCACGAAAATGTAAGTATACTTCCTCTAAATTCAACCCTTATCATACCTAGACCACTATCGTAGTTAGTACATAAGCGTATAGCCCAAATGTAGTGCCAAAAGAAATGACAAAAAAATGTGCTAAGAGTGCCCAGCTAATTTGCTTAAAAATACGTGATTTTGTTTAAATGTGAATAACTTATTAGTCTTTGAACTTATTGACTCAAATATTTACATGCTCGCCAATCTGATTGTAATATTATACATATACTTTTTTAATTTTCAAATATAAAAAAACACTAGCCAAGATTTTTAAAAAAATACTATTTTATTTAATATTAATTTTTAGGCTCTGAATATTTAAATGGCTTGAAATATAATAAATCACTGAAAATAACATAAACCACTGAGTAAATAACAAAATTTACAAAAGAACTACCTTTAGATTTTACACTAAGATTTTGTTATGCATACCAGTTGTTTCAGTGACCATCAACTTGAGCAGGGTTATAGTAAAATAAAGTGTAAAATGAATAATTGGCTTGGAATCAGAAGGGGAGTGAAGGGGACTTCAAGCAAGGTGATGTTGGGGTGTATGATCCTTATTTTCAAGATTTATTTCATCCCTATTGGAATCACTAGTATTCACACGGGCCTTATCAATGTTAGCTGCCACTCCTACTTGATCCAATCTTTCACTTTCAATATAATATCATTCCTTTTCAGTTTCATTATTTACAAATTCAGAATCATTGCTTTCATAATCACTAACAAACTGATCTCTCTCGCTTGAGCTATCAATAAATATTGCAAGTATTTCTGTGTCTCGAATCATAGCTTTCCTCTTAGTAGTCATGTTTACAAACAAGGACAAAGATAAATCTTATAAAGCTAGAAAATAATTTCCATGTTTGATATATTGAAACCATACGTACAAAGACAAATAAAAGTAGCTTTAATATAAGAGAATTCAGTGGAAAAAAAAACTATCTGTTGACTTAATACTGAACTAAGAGCTTGAAAACATGGTATCGCTGTGAGCGATGCTGTCAATTTTAGAGAATATTTCGCTCATCGCTCTGAGCAACGTTGGAACTCAAAGGGTTAGGACACAGCGCTAAAAAATATTGTTTGTGCAAGTCAGTGCTTATACGCACTGGTTATTGTTAAGCAGGAAATCTCTCTCTAATAAAGTACCCTTACGTTGGAATTATTGAATAACACCTCACATGCGTGACCGGATTCTTAGTTTTACTGGTGCTTTTTTTTTAAACCATTAACCTACATAGTTAAATAATATGATGGATGCCTAACTGTAAGGCAAACATAAATAAACAAGTGAGTGAATTTGTACAGAATAGGTGTGTGAGGAAGACATACGTGAGTAAAAGGAAGGAAGAGAACGAAGAACAACTGTAGAGTCAAATGGCGCAGCAATCTGGCTTATTGGGGATTCCGTCTTTTGTAGACGTCTTCTCCTTGGAACATTTTAATTCCTCCCTTTTCCTGAGGAACGTTTGAGCTAATCTGCCTTTCATTAACTCTACTGTTGATTCGTTTCCTTTTCAAAACTCCTCGTTGAGGCATTCTATAGGATGTCCAAAAAGTCTTACATCTTATTATTATTATTATTATTATTATTATTATTATTAGCGCCGCGTCTTACTACCCGTTCGGGTTATACGCACTTACGCTAATGTGTAATGTAGGGTGATTGTGAGATGAAATGGAGGACTTACAGCTTAACGTGGAATCCGAACCACGGTTGAGGCCTGGAATTCCACACATTCACAAGTTGTGATTAATACACGTCTTGTCAGAAGTGAAGGTAGGGTTTGGCAATCAGATAAATTTGTGCCGGGAGCGAGGATTGAAACCCGCACACCCAGAATGGAAGTTTTGCAACTTACCCCTAGACCACCAGGTCACCCATAAATCCCAGTAAAATAAATCAACATGACAAGTTAAAATATAGTGACATATTTTCAACCAGGATATTATGTTTTTGTGGAGCCAATAAAGCCTATTATATTATATTATACTACTATAAAGCCGCGTGGCTGATTCAATCACTGACATTAAAGTTTACCCATTTCCAGGTGAGAGATAAATTTGAAATTTGGCAAACTTATAGCTTCTAGTAGCCAACGGGAAAATTACAAATGTTTAAAAAAAAAGTTAAATCCCGAAATAATAAAGTTAAAATGTTGGAGCAACTTTAAAGTCAGTGCGGACCTTTCTTTGTAGGTCTCTCATGGTTAAACGGCAAGACCTATTAAAAATCGTCTCTGGAATTATATTAGTTTACATCCACCTGCAAAGAAAATTCACCGGGGGCTTGAGGGTGGAGCTCGCAACGAGCAAACGAGTATATTGACACAGCTGCTCAGGACTAGGTATGTCTTATTCTAGTTGGTAAAGCTTACATTTGCATCAATATATACGGACGCTCACACAACTGTTGAATTGGATAGACCTCGTGGGATACACATATTTGGTATTCAATTGGAACACATGTGTGAAAGTTATTAGTAGTCATAATGATTCATGCCTTTTCACGCAGCCTGTATTCTTCTTGTTTAATTCGAACGAGTTTACATTATAGGTCTAAATAGAAAATGTTTGGTAGTCTCAAATTAAAGGAACGAGTCTTGGCCCGAATTTAATTAAATGTAAGACATTTTATTTAAGAAATTGAAAGAAGCTAGTCTTTGAGTATGCCATTAGGTTAATGCAAGTGAGTAGGGAAGGGTTGAAATTAACAACTGCAATGCAAATATTAGGAAACACAGATTGTTTACAGTAGAACCCTGGATTATTTTGTGCTGACTGACAGCTCACAGCTGACTTCTGGCAGTCAACATTTAGGTATGTACCTGAATTTTGACCGTCAGAAGTGACAGCTGCTAAACATATGTTTTTGAAGATCATATGGCTAGGCGTAGGGATACATAATTTGGTCTGGTAGCATTTCAAAGTTTTTAGCTGTCATGTGTGAGCTGTCAGTAAGCATCAAAGAATCCATGGGGCTACTGTAGCTTTGTTAGGCAGTAGTAAGAAAGGTGTTTCAAGAAATTCAATCTTTAAACTAGAGGATAGTAAGAAAATCGGTTTGAAAGTGAACGCTGAAAAGACCTTATCATACAACGAACAACTATTTAGGACGATAATTTATAAATTACTTCTAGCAACCTATTATCAGACAAGGTTAGTTGGTTTAAATATTTAGGAACAATTTCGACTAGCAATAACGAAGTTAGATTAAAAATGAGGGAAATGAATGTTATTGTTCAGTCAGTAAGTAGTTAAGATCTTGCCTTTTGTCAAGGAATTTAAGACTCGGAATATACAAAACAATAATTTCAACGGTGTTTCTCTATGAGTGTGAAACAGGGTCTCTTAACTTACATGACAAAATAAATTAAGGACAAGGTGCTTAGGAAGATATTTGGTTCAAAATGGGATGAGGATATTAAAGAATGGATCATGTTAAATAATAATGAGTTACATGCCCTGTAGTCATCACAAGATTCTTTAGGCTAATCCAGTCTCGTAGATTACGGTGGGTATGATATGGAGCGTGAATGGGAAATTCTTAGAACTTGTTCAATGTTCTCAGTGGCAATCCCAATGGGAAAAGACTATTGGGAAGAGCCAGACGGTTACGGGAGGATAACATTAAAATGGACCTGATAGAATAGGGTGTGATGAGGTGGACTGTATATAACTACCTAAAAATAAGGATAGGGGGCGTACTTTTGTAAGTGCAGCTATGAGATTTATAGTTCCTAATACCAAAAGGTGAGTAGATAAGTAAGTATGAATAATTAGTACGGTGCGCCACAAAAAAATTCTTTTTCTTTTATTTTCGGGGACCGGCTAAAAAAATTACATGACTGGTGCCGTTACATTTTAGCAGCATCTTATGGTGCTCTAATAAATAATTACAAACACATACTTTAATACACAATATTATTATTGAAGCAATATTATTAAATACATATTTGAATAATATTGTAGATTTGTAAATTTTATTTAATAAAAGAAAATTACAACAATTAAACTGTTATAAAAACATAGCTTATTTTAGAAAAAAAATAGTACATGGCTATTGATAAATACAAGACTAAACTTCCTAAAACTTTGTAACATAAATTACAAAATACCTTGCAATTATAAAATTAAAGTTTCAATTAGGGCGCAATTTGAAAAGAAAAAATATTGCAAACAATATTATTTCAAGGGCTATCTAATTTTTGTTGAAAATTGACTTTTTTTCCTTGAGATCCTTCCTTCAATTAGTATTTTTATGTATAATAGCGACCACACATGAACAAAAAACCAAATAAAGCAAAGTGATAGAACTTTCAGACACGTGATAGAAATTGCATGAACTATGCGATATAAACATACGGTGGCACAACTGGCGCCATTGCGTATTCACAACATTCCTGATTGGTGGCAGTTAAAATTCCCGCATATCAGAAAATAAACATATTTTTGAATTTTTGATGACCTCAAACTACGCAGCAAGAATACTTTGAGGGGATCCGACCCATATACCTTTAATTTTTTTTAATACAGCTGTAGTGAAAATGCAACAGTGATAGACAAAGAATGTAAAGTAGTTATTTTATTAAAAATGCGTAAGATTTGTGAAACTAAATACTAAATATGGTTGCAGAAACACCCCACCCAAGAACATAAATGAGATAGTATACAATATTACAGGAACATTTAGAAAAAAGAAGCATCTCTGTCCACCAAAGTGCATAATAATCTAGTTCACATTTCAAAGTACTCTATAAATATATATGTGTGTGTGTTCGCTTACAGCTCAGAAAATATTGGTTTAATAAAAATACATATCAAATTTGAATATATTTATATTTAATAATACTACAACTTTACAATGATAAGGATGACCTGGCAGTCCAGGGGTAAGGTGACAGACCTCTATGCTGGCGGCCGGGGCTCAATCCTCGGTCCCGGCACAGATTTATCTGATTGCCAAACCCTTCCTTCACCTCTGACAAGACGTGTATTAATCAAAACTTGTGAATGTGTGGAATGCCAGGCCTCCACCATGGTTCGGATTCCACGTTAAACTGTAGGTCCTCTAGTTCTCTTCACAATCACCCTACTATTACACATTACCGTAAGTGCGTATAACCCGAACGGGTAGTAAGACGTGGTGCTAATAATAATAATAATAATAATAATAATAATAATAATAATAATAACAATAATAATGAATACAATTACAAGTTATTATTTCAATATTTGAGGAAACGGGATCATAAATCTAAATTTCTGCTCCTCTAAGGTGCCCTTAAAGTCATTTTCACGGCAAAACGAAAGTTGCCATTTTGTTCGTAATGTCAAAAACTGCCTAGATACAAATTTAATAAAAATCGTTAAACTGTATTTTGAGAAAATCTATTTTATCTATTTTACATTTAATTAAATTACCCTTAATTTTATGGTTGGATATCTAATTCCAAAAGCCCTAAATACCAAGTTTTAGTCCTATCGGTAGAGTAGTTTCAATTCTAGTCCGAGATACTCGTACAGATAGACAGACAGCTGGACAAACAGACAAAGTTGGTATGGTAAAAAGCACTTTTTTGGCTTCAAGAGGAAATGAAACTTCGAACCATATCAAAATCTAAAGCTCAAAATTTTTTTTTGACGACACACATTATTTATGTACTTCTCTCTTCGAGGAACACACAATGGACAATTTTTAGACTTCCCAAAGCGTTAATTTCTATAAATAATTATTTTTTGTTAGGGAAACTAACAAAAGCTATGTTAAGTTTTCCATAGAAATTATTTTACCAAACATCTTCAAATGCCAATATATATACATAACAGTTAATTTTTTTTTTACCACTACTGCATACTCAACGATAATTTATTTATATTCTAAAAAGTAATTTTTATTTCGGTCAAACTAAAGAATATTTCACAGCATGTTAAAAAAATCACTGATACAATTAAATATTTTTTTATATAAAATTGATCTTTTACTATGAATATTACTAGTGCTTACAACTATATAATTGAATGATACATGGGTGTTACCTTAAATAACTAGAGTAATGTACTATTAAAATAGAATGTCCACGCTAAATTTCAATAACAAAGAGTTTTAATCATATTTGACATTAGCAAAACTATGAGCATTTATGGTACATAATTGCATAGAAAGGTTCGCGTTAATATAATAACTTTATTAACATGAGGCTTTAGAATGAAATATCAAAATAATTAGTGATAAATAAAGACACCTTGAAAATATTTTATTTCAATGTAATACATTTTTAGACAGATTTATGTTTTGCCAAGAAAAAAAATTTAATCAAAACTAATCCTATAAACATAAATATCATATTTAGGATCTCCACGCTTAAAAAAACAATTACTTTTACTCAATGTAAATTGTACTGTATTTATCTAGTGTCAATTTTGACATGGAGAACAATTATTTTTAAAACATGTTCAGTTATGTATCGAAGCAGATACTGCTTCCAACTAAGGGGATAAAAGCAATGATTTGTATACCCTTAGATCTGTCCCTGACCCTTGACCTGGGCAGGGGATGCTCTTATTAGTACGGGTGGCATGCTCTGGGCTGTTTTTATTGTATCTCGACCGTCTTTCCCACTAATCTCTATGCTAAGTTTCTACTAAGAAGATTTCGGTGCGATTAAGCTTTGCCTTTCTTTGCTATGGTTTGTTTTTGTTGTCTTAACTTCCGACCCTAGCACTAGGAGCACTGCTCTTGTTTCTTCGAAACCCCCACCTCTCTAACCATCTTGACTCCTTTCTCCATCACACACACCTCATGCCGTAGACCCTTGCATTTTAGATGTCACAGATAAATGTAGGTAGGATTCTTTTTTTAAAGATTTATTACTTCATTAATTAAATTGAATATAACAAATTATCTTTAATAAACGTTATTTTTAAGCACATATATTGGCCTACATAAATATAACCCCAAATCTCACATTCCATTCTATATCCTATAGTACTGTAAATATAGCCTTTACTCTGTTTATCTTGAAAGGTAGCAGTCTTGCCTTTACCGATTACAATATGACCCTGTCTTATAATTTATACCATAATCACTTTGACATAGAGGAATATTGCAGGGTAAGCTTACTACCTCACAGGGAAAACTAAGGGTACACTCCACTTACAGTAAAATCTCACAATCCTAAATTGATATAATAAGCTATGATCCTATCATATAGGCTCCACCCTAGTGGAAACAAGCGAGGTTAAACTTGCTACGTTTCAAAGCAGGTGAGGTGCATATATTTTCCTTTATTTAAACTATATTCAAACTAAATTATATTTAGCATTGCTTGGGACCAAGTCTGCGCTTTCTGGTAGCTGGCAGCCTGTACCACTCATCTATGGGATCCTTTGAGAAAATATTTTAATTACAATTATTCATGTGTCGAAATTACACATTTGTAATTTACTACTTTATAGCTTCCAGACAGGCTTAAATTATACCCTTAGTATTAAACATTTTATTGTAAAATCTTCATATTTTTGAAAAAATTCATCAAATGATGTCTATTAGTGTTAGATAATGATATTTATTAGTAATATAAATAACGAAACCAGTATTTAATTTAGCTTTTACCCATTTATACAACAAGTTGAACTTGGCTATATTGTTTCAATCATTTAAAACAAAGAATCAAATGTTTTAACTAAACGTTCTTGCTAGGCTGCTCTGCATTCAGAAACCTGTTTCTTAGTTTAAATACACGACCCACAATCTAACTTAATTCATTGCCATAAGAGTAGTATAATATACCGACTCAGGCTTATCGACTAAATATTTAATAATTCAATAGTATGATATTTCATAAAGTAAATATATTTGTTAGAAATACCAAGTATTAAACCAGTGTCTCCTGAGCTTGTAGGCGACCACCCCAACCACTCCGCTACGCAAAAGAGGCAGAACTTATATCATTATGTCAATATATTTCAACGCAAGAAAACAATTTGCTAAAAGGAAAAATAAACACATGAAGAAATACCCCCTCTATTACTGTGTTCCATGGTGATGCGAGGCTTTGAAAACCCCTTTAATCCTCCTCCCCCCTTTACACTACCCCTTGCTCCTTCGCATTCGATCTGTGGTGTTTCGTTGTTTTTTTGGCGCAGTATGGAAGGAGGATTTGTAGAAACGTCACCCAGTGGCCTAGAAAGTTTTCTCCTTCCCTTCTTTTGGTGCCTTTTCATTTCTCTTGTGTTCACCCCTCCTCTTTCCCAAGACCCTCCTCCCTGTTTTACTACCTCGTCTCGCTTACACACTCTATGTCGCCAACTTCACTTTTCCCTGTGCGCATTTCTTCCTTTCCTTTTTTCAGATCATGCTCTTCTACAGGTTGGTACGAAAGCAGCCTCTCATGGAGTGTATTAATAAAATGAAACCTGTATTTTTTGTCTTGTTTAAAAAATAAGGCTTGTAGACGCTTTTGATCAAAAAGATCAATATTGAAAATAGAAAATACTAATGGAAGCTATATTTCATAAAATAAGATATTGTCATATTTGTCAATGAAGAAAAATTTCAAACCATTACCTTTGTTATTACAAAAAGAAAATAGAAAGCCTTAAACAAATGACGTATTTCTACTTTCTCGTTATCTTACAGGTAGATAAAGTATCGGCTCTAACGATTTTGATTAAATTTCATTTCTAAACATTTCTAAATATTATAACAAAATGGCTACTCTCAATATTTCGGCAAAATGACTTTAAGGGCTCCGGTCTGATGCGAAATTATTTTTTTTCATAATATCTCCTAAACTATTTTAAATATGAAATTACTTATGATTACAAATATGAAGGTCTATTTAGAAAACAAATATTTTATTAGAATCATATGGTTATAAAACCAATAACTTTCAAACTATAAGCAAATATATATATATATATATTTTAACTTTTTGAACACAAAAGGTAAAGTATTGGGAGCGTAAAAAAAACTAACATGAAATGTTGATGGTTGTCGCCGTCTCTTGACCCCCCGAACCCTAAAAAGTGGTATTTGCAATGCAGTCAGTCTGTGTGTCTCTTTAAACTTAAAATAAATAGTAGTTTAATAAAAGGTGAAAAAAAGATGATTTTATAAAAATCGGCTCTTATGATTTTGATTAAAATTCGTATCTATTGGTTGATTAAGATTATAAATAAACTGGCTATTTTCATTTTACCGTGAACATGACTTTTAGGATACTTTATAGTAGCAGAAACTTTAGTATCTCCGCAACTATTTGAGATACTAAATAACTTTTCATTGAAAAATTGTAGTACTATTAAAAATAAATTTTTAAGGAATATATTGTTATAAAACCAACATTTCTGAGATATTGGCAAATATTTAAATACAAATTTATGAGCTTTAAATGTAAATAGATACTACTTAAGATTTAACGCAATAATTCTCCAATGCCATAGAGTAAGTAAATAAGTAAGTCTCTCAATAAATTTATGTTGTTTTCCTTAAACCTCTTAGGATAAATATTTGTACAGCAATGATCTATCTCCATTTTAGACTCATTATTCAGTATTTTCACTTTTTATTGGTCAAACTTGATAAATGAGGAATTTAATAGCAATGTAATGGCTTGAAAATTTGCAACACCTAATAAAATGT
The DNA here is from genome assembly GCA_902141385.1 of Timema californicum. NCBI lineage: Eukaryota > Metazoa > Arthropoda > Insecta > Phasmatodea > Timematidae > Timema > Timema californicum. The sequence continues at coordinate 208,223 of CABFOW010000172.1, forward strand.
CGAGAATTTTAACCAGAAGTTGAAATTTTAATACGAAGTATTGACCCTTGTGGACCCAATATCGATCTTATTTTTCGGTCCAAACATACAAATGGCGACATTAATTCTTTAAAAATAAGATTATTAAATTTTAAACCAAGACTCGAAAAATGTTTTACATAAATTTAGTGCAATTTATGCTTATTTTGGTTGACATATGAGTTTTGAATAAATATCTCAATATTAAAACAATAGAGCGAGAAAGTCCGTGCGAAGCTCCATACCATTTATTTTTATTCGAAATTTCAAATATATTATTTGCAACAATGACATAAATTTAATTATTTAAATCTGGAGATGATGTAAATTTTATAATCTTTGACAAATATGTTTTGAGTTAGCCAGTATCTCTCATGTGCTTTTTTTTCCGCGTGAAAAACCATTTTTAACATAAACTTTGATTTATATAGGAAACCCTCTTTTGACAACCAACATTGATGGAAATTACTCAAATTTGGCATTCTAGAAATATGTTTTACTGGATTTATTAGTTATAAAATTCATCTAAAAATTTAATAAAATCTTTCAATAACACTTCCTCGTGTATTATTATGTAATTTATCTAAAATTCGCTCATGAACAAGAGAATGACGACCCATTTGGGAAAATCCACCCTTAGTATACCTGTCCAAGATTCGAACCTTGATCTCCCCATCATCGGCAGTCTAGTCCCCTGCAAAAGCCTTATACGTCCACTGAAGTATTTCATAATTAAATGGTCTAAAGATGTAAATACAATTATTATAATATGACTTTCATTCATTGTTGCAACATGAGTTTACATTTTTTTAAATAACGGACTGACAGATTATGTTACGTTCAAACTTTTCCCTGCTAAGCCGTAAATATAATTGATCTTTTATTAATAAATTAACAAATTAACTTTTGATATTTCGTTGGGTTAGTTAGCCAAGCTGGTGTAATATATTAATAACTCTAATGATTGAGTGTGTTACTAATTCGTTTGGTTGAAATTTATTTTACAGACATAATTTGTTGCCCTATCACTTATTATCATAATATTTAAATTAAAAATTATTTTAATATTTACATGTAGTAATTAAGAAATTCGTACAAAGAGAGTGCATATAGATAGGCTTTCAAACGTAGGGATAATGTAGGTTAAGGGAAAAACCAGTAAGCGGCCAAATACCTCAGATGCCTCTGACGGGTTTGCGCCCTAACCACAAGCAAACCAGACAGGATGAGACTGATGCTATTGTACAGGCACGCGTATTTGAGTGTCGTTTCTTGGTACTATAAATTTACCAACACATAAGCTTTATTGCGTTATTGTTGTTTTGGTTTTATCAATCAAAAAATGCACTGTTTTATTATATTTATAAAACTAAACAGAAAATTTAACTCTTTTTAAATCATCACATTCACTCTATTATTTCAAGTTATGGTCACAGTATGTCACAGTTTTTATTTTGGTCTTTTTTCTCCCCCCATCATACTACCTGTTAGGTACATACGCACGTTTTCTAACCATGCTAAATGGTTTAATAATAGACAAGTGAGAATTTAGAGAAAATGTAAACGCATTTTTATTAAAATTATTATTATTATTTAGCACCGCGTCTTACTACCCGTTTGGGTTATACGCTTTAAGTATTAATTACGCTAATGGATTAGGAATTAGGAAGGTTGAATTAGAGGAAGTGAACCCGAATTTGAGTGGAGGGAGAGTGGAAAACCATTTAGGAAAAACCACCCCCAGTTCACCCGACCGAAATTCACACCTCGATCTCCCCATCCTCAGCAGTCGAGCTTAACACGACTAGCGCGTTAGCCAACTACGCCACCGAGGCGGGTTTTTATTAAAAGACAATGGTAATCATTTTAGTATAAACAACTCGCAATACATACATCTTTAGTTTGAACCCCGACCGTTTTTTTACAGACAGAACAGACTAAATGATTCTTACATTCAACCCACGTTCCTACCAATGTAAGCTGGTCTCAATTAAATTTAGAAAAGTTTTCTGATAAGCTATTGGAATACCTTATTACTACTTTTAACATTTATAAATGAGAAACGTAACCAACTATATCGTATATTTTTTAACTTTCGTTAAAAAAAGGCATTTTCTCTTAAACCTTTCGGAAGCAGCTACGTCTAAAATTAAATTATACCTGTGGTTGTCAGCACTCAGATCTCATTACACAGACCCTTTATACTACCTCGCTTATCAACTAATTGCGTTCTGTTGGATATGCGCAGAAGTAGAAAAGTAAAAGGACCTTAGAGCGTATGTTTGTATCGTTGCTTGGAAAATAAATCCTATTAAACAAAGCGTCATGCTAGCAATTACATACTAAGTATTAAGAACCTAATGGAATTAACAACAACAAAGTTTGCAGTGAACTCGTTAAGTCCTAGATTTAAATTAATAAAATATAAATTAACTGTAGTTAATAAATAAACGCTTGTTTTAAAAGGCCTATATTATAGATTTTTAAGCTGCCTCTACTCTTTATATATTCATTTAAACACCTTTCAATATATAGTTTATATACTCATGTTTAGCGTTAGTGCACCTATTGAGTGGTACCTAAAGAAATATCCCAAACTGTAGCTTTATAACTCATTGGTAAATTTTAAAAATCTTCTGAAATATATACTTTCTGAATTTTATTAAATTGAGGAGTAATACTTATACTGTAGGGGATATTTGAATTTTAGAGAAAAGTTATTATAGCTACTTTAACGTATTGATACTTAGTCATGTGATCTGCAAATTTAACTTTTGATAGATATTATCAGTACCTAAAAATTGACAGTAAAAATATAGACAAATTCTATCAATGTTAACAGCGAGAAGCCTGCTTCAGTAACTTCATGGTCCAAGGCAATAAACTATACTACAAATGACGGGATGATCGTGGTTCGATCCCAGGCAGGTATACTGAGGATGTTTTTGCCTAAATGGTTTCCAGCCCTTTCTCTATCTTCACACAAATTCTTCTATCAATAAGGCTAAAACTTAATATCTAGAGCCCCCATAATATTTCGCATAATCAGAATAGCCTACTCTACATCACATTTTGATCATGTCTCCACCAATATTTTAGATACATAATAACTTATCGTTGAAAGGTTGTATACCTCTTTAAATTAAGCAACTTTTATTTGAAATAATATTTAATAAATAAAATCAATACTTTCCGAGACTAGGCAAATATATGTCTAAGATAAAGTTTTGGAAAATGAGCCGTTGAAAATTCCCAGGAAATTTATTAGAATAAATTTTTCTGCCCCTCCCCCACCCATAATGTTTCCAAAAAATATATTTTTATAATCTTGTTTCACATATCTTACGAGCTCCAAGTATTCTTTAGTTAAAAGAACGAGAAAGTCTTTGCGATGCACCGTACCATTTAATTTTACAAATACAATTAATTTGAAGGTAATTTATAAATCACATTATTTTAAAAATTTGAAATTAAAAAAATATTGTATTGACGATTTTTTTTTAAATTTATATGTGAAGTGTTTACAAGATGATATATGGTATGGCCTTTTTAGGTGGTCGCACGGCCTAAGGCGCTACTCTAGTAGTTTAAAAGACTGCCAATAACGGGGAGATTGAAGTTGGAATTTTGTTAGGGTGCACTGAAGGTGGTTTTCCAAAATTATTTTCCACTCTCATTCCAAGAAAGTGTGTGTACACTCCAAAAATATAGCCTTCCTCATCCCTAGAACTACTAGCGTAATTAGTACATAATCGTATAGCTTGAACGAGTATATAATAATACTACCCGTATATATGATACATTATATGAAATGCTTCTTAGATACGCGATTACTAACTATAAATATAAGCCCAAAAAATAAAACAAAGGACATCGTTTGATGTTTTACTTGCCATTAAATGGGGGAAAACAGCTGAACAAGATGAGCAAAACTTGTTTAACTGTAACTGGATATAGTTTTCATAACTTGGTAAACATTTTATTACCTACTATCAACAACAATACAATCACATATGAGGTATACAGAACAAAAGCTATAGACTGCACTATACCCATGAGGAAGGAGACCGAGGTTTGATCCCTGTAATGTGTTTATTGGTTTTTATTTAATGGCTTTCATCATTCACTCCGCGTAAATGTGGGTAGTATTAGTGTAAATTCAGTCTCTCTTATCTTAAATATATCAGCGTAACCTTCATATGAGTGAGAAGTAAAGAGCGTTGACAAAAATAAATAAATTAGAAAACAATCTCTGCTTACCCTGCCACCAATGATACACCACTGTACTTGCTGCTAATATTGATACTTGTGCTGGCCGAGCTAAAACCGCAGCACTGGACTACTTTGAATGTTATGCTAAGCAATGTCATCAATAATGAAATATTACAAGGTGATTAAAAAAGAGTATTCTGGAGTCAGTGCAACTTACATCTTCCGCACTCTACGTGTGGTCATCCACGAAGTATAAGAGCGTTAGCCATGGAAGATTCTATACTTGATGTGATAGATTTTAAAATCAAACATCGGACAGCGTTCATGGTTTCATATTTTCGTCTTATTCTATGGTAAGGAATCGTCCCTTCGAAGATGAATATTTCCGAATCTGTATACAACCTGTAAGTGAACTCGCCGTTGCATTTGTTTGAAAATTGAATACCATAGAGTTATATTTCTTAAACTATGTATAAACTAGAAACCGTATTTTCAAACATATTATAGACATTTCTGAACCCACAATTAAAAAAGTGATAAAATCTACATGTGATCTTAATCATAATGGTGAGCTTTAAAAGCCTAATAGTTTTTATTATATAAACTAGAAACCGTATTTTCAAACATATTATAGACATTTCTGAACCCACAATTAAAAAAGTGATAAAATATACATGTGATCTTAATCATAATGGTGAGCTTTAAAAGCCTAATAGTTTTTATTATTTCAGAAAATAATTAATGGAACAAAATCCTGTTCATACTATTTCATAAAATTATTGGAAACCTAATTAAATTTTTTTCACGTATTTATATAATTTTAAGTAGGTTTCTTGATGTCATATTTCTGTTTTTTTCTCTACCTAAAGCCGAAACAATTTTCCCGCTTAGGTTAAAATTTAGTAAATAGTTTTGTTTTAATATTCCCCCGAAAGGTTTGTGTAATTATATATATATATATATATATATATATATATCCCTAAAATTATGGGTAGTGCACAGTAGGGCAAAAAGAGTTAAAATTGATTTTGTCAAATTACTCTAAACCATTTTAGTTTAAATTTCATACCTAGTCACGGCTTAACATTAAAAACAAAACAGCAATTTTGATTTTTACATGATAATCACTTTGAGGGGTCCTTATATATGCAGAAATTTCCAATACTGATCATATTCCCGAAAATATTTTGATATATGAAAAAATTTTCCATCGAAACGTTCTATTAATTTTTTAAATAAATTTTTTTATTTGAAATATATTTTTATAAAATCGATAGATTCTAGGGTGTAAGCAAATATTAGTATTTATTTACATAAAAGGGTATAGCCCGAACGGGTAGTAAGACGCGGTGCTAAATATTATTTACATAAATATATTTATTGAGTTCTTTGGAATGTGAATTTCATTGCTATGCTCTTTGGTGGACAGAGATGTTCCTATTTTATGAACGTTTCTGTAACAGTGTTTAGTATTATTTCACTTATTCTCTTCGTTGTAGGGCTTCTGCAATATTGTATAGTCTTAATTTCTTTTCACAGATCTTACTAGTTATTTCTTAAATGTATCTTTTAAAATATATTTTATTTAAATTATTACCTTAAACGCAAGGTCTATTAACGACTTAAGCATTTGGTTAGGGATGAAGATGTTTGCTTGAGGCTTGTGCTCTCGGCCGAGATTCAAACCTCAACCTACCATAACTAGAAACACATTATAACTATTGCGAAATTGACTCCTCGGATCACATGATGACTTGTGAGAGTCTTACTCTAGCCCCTACAATATATATAATTTATATTTTCCATTACTTATTACTACCCATCTGGTTTATATGTATTTACATCAATAAAACCCAAACTGGTAGGTGTAAAACTCATTTAGTCTATTTTGACGGTGACAAAAAGCCAAGGGATGGAATCTCAGCTGGTTGTGCTAAGGTATTTTTTTTCTTAAACTGGTTTTACATTCACTCTCTTTCGTTCCAAATGTGGGTATATTTCTTAAAATTCTAACTTCCTCATTTCTGCCAGACTAATGTAATTTATATATATGTATATACCTATGAATCAAAGGGCTAGTGATACATTTTGAAAATAGTAAAACACCAACTGGTTTAGACCTGACTTTATCTTCACCGTTAAACCAGATTAAACTACTTGACATTTATTTTAATGCTCATTGATGCATGTGTCGCATAACGTTTTTTATTTGATTATTTGATTTATTTAACGTGCAATTCTGATTCGACTGATTATATCACCACACCAGAATTTCTATGAGCGAAAAAGACAGGGCCTACCAATTTTGTCGGTAAAGGTGTTTTCATAAACCTTCCATGGTTCCTCTACAAGACACAATCGACAAGGGACGGACGGTATAACTTCCCCTCCGATAGAAGTTGTTATATGTATTTATATTGTTCAATAAAAATCCGTCAACCCCAGCTGGGTTTGAATCCACTAACATCGGGTCCTGAGGTGAGCACTTTACCCCTTAATTTCCGAAGTCGATTGTAGGATAAAAAGTAATCGAGGATGCGTGTGTGAATTTTTCTAGAAAAAATTGCATTAACCAGATGCAAATTAAATACTATTTTATTTCGTATTGTATTAATTGTGCTCTAACGTACTATTAAACATCACCTTGCTTTTTAAACGCACACCAACGCAGTAAAAACTTGGCAAGGTAGTGAAAAAAGTGATTTTATTTCATCTAGCACGAACACTCATGTTGCACAAAATAAAGGGAGTAACAGGAAATTATACGTATATAACCTTAAACATATTTCCATTTTCTTGTATTATATTTTTCACGCTACATCTTCTACAGTTTTTTCTTTTTTTTTTCCTTTTATAAAAAAAAGGCTTTTACTGTAGATATAAAAACAACATGGCACCTGTAACGTTCGCTTCCAACGAATGTTTACGTGTCTTTTTATTTTACTTTTTCCTCTTCCCCTTCCCTCTTTCGTTCAAATGGGAATGGTAAGAAGTGAAAGGTTGAGGTGGTTGTGTGTGAGCGTGGTAGGTTAGAGTAGACGTAAATGGCCAAGACTTTAGTAACATGGTTTCAGAACTGTATTGGCAAATGAAAGTATACATTTTCACCGAACACAATAGTGGGTGTTAGATATACCCTAACAAGAAACTTCTATGTCTCTAAAATACCGGTTTGAGTGTATCTCATTGTTACTATCCAATACCCTCACTTGGCGATATAGTCCTATCTTTAGACTATTCACCCAATTTTATGACTTTAACATTATTATTATTATTATTTAGCACCGCGTCCTACTATCCATTCGGGTTAGACGCCTAAGTAATAATAATTACACTAATGGGTTAGGAGAAATGGAAAGTTTGAATTTAGAGGAAGTGAGCCAGCATTTGTGTGAAGAGAGAGTGTAAAAACGTTTAGGAAACCAACACCCCCCCCCCC
>CABFOW010000172.1:215968-229366 GCA_902141385.1 Timema californicum
CAGTTCAGCCAACCGAGATTCTAACCTCAATTTCCTCATCTTCATCAGTCTAGCTCAACTCGAAACTAGCGCGTTAGCCACTGAGGTGGGTATGACCTCAACAATGCTAATCAATTTCCCCCCCCCTTCCCACACTGAGTCCTACTACCGACCATGTTAAAAGTAATTTTTACATAGTTGCATGTTACACACTACATACAGAAAAATTACGCTAATGTGATAGGGATAGGGAAGGTTTAATTTAAAGAAAGTTTTTCTACACTTGCGTGGAGGAAGATAGGAAAAAACTTAGAAGAAAACACCTTCAGTAAACCAATACGGGATTTAAACCCTGATCTCCATGTCATCAGCAGTCTAGTCTATTGAAATAGTGATGACGTCGTTCACCCAATGAATTGTGTGTACAAACTTTACTATTACACTAATCGAGTAAGAATGGGGGTGGTGGATATAAAAGGAAATTAACCCTTTACACTGTAAGCCATCAGGATATCTTGCGTAATTACATTATTTTACAAATTATAAAATCGGGTCATAGTATAGGCCATCGAAGTTCAGTATTTTTCGGGGTAAGTGGAGTGTACCTAAATTTGCATGGGGGGAAATTAGGAACTATTTGGTAAGAACAACACTGAATTAACCAAACCGGAATGATAATTTGGAACTCCCCATCGCTAAAAAATCAGATTAGATAAGAATAACATTTATTCTGTGGTGCTATTTTTATAATTATCAGCATTAAGATTCATAATTTATTGTTTATATTTAGTAGAGCATTTAACACGAGTGTGTTTTTAGCACCGCATCTTACTACCCACTCGGGCTATGCGCCTATGTAATAATTACCTTAATGTGCTAGGGAAATGTAATTAATAGGAAGTGCGCCCGAGTTTTCGTGATGGGAGGGTGGAAAACCATTAGGAAAACCAACCTCAGTGCACACAATCGTGACCAAACTTTGATCTCGCCATATTTGGCAGTCTAGTTCAACACGAGAGTAGCTCGTTAGACCACGCGGCCACCAGAGGGAGTCATATTATATTGTTAGCTACTTACTATAATGGTACAGAGGTCAGTTAGTAAGGTAACTTAAAGGACAATTTGCATTCACACTTGCATAGATATAGGAGTGAGAGTTAAATGTGGGAAATTGGCTCACAGCACATCTGTCCGGAATTTAAACCCTATATTTTTCCTGCGACTATGGCAAAGTGCATTGTGAACTCTCTGACACTGTATCAATAATTGATATCTCTTAATAATCAATAATAATCAGTTATTGTATTATCAACTGCTTCATTGAGCTTTAGGCTTTAAGAGTTCAATATTTTTGCAGTCACCGCATCGCATCAGGGGACATGTGGACTGGATCTAAACATATTTAAGTTAGCTAAGGGTGCACAGTATATACGTGTTTGGAATTAATTTCTTAAACTATTTATTTTATCTGATAATTCATTGAATTTCTCTTTACTTAATAATGTTTGTTCTTAAATAAATACTATGAAATGTAAGCAAACACTACCATTGAAGTTTTAATGATTTATTAGTAAAATCTTAATAAATACCAATATTTATCTTAAAATGGTTTTTATAACAATAAGTGACGAAAGTTCAATCAAAATCTCTTATTTTTACTAGACAAGAGTCTTGTTATTAAAAATAATAAAAATTGCTCCCTTTCCCCTAAAATATATCAACATTTTTAAAATGTTCAAAGGATTACATGTACACTTTTAGGTGCAAGAGACCGGGTTACTATGTACCTGGAAATTTAGGAGAGCCGGTAAAATACAGAACATTTTTATATCTTAGGAAAAACCACAAAAACACAGAATTTCACAAAATAACTGAAAAAATTCTAGAAATATTTGTGAGTTTGGTATTTCTTACGACAAGATTTAAATATTAAGCGTTTTTATACCAGAAAAAATCTAAATGAAAGCTAACTACCGTGATTAGAATACATGACTGATTCCCCACACCCTCTTTTACCTAAAAACATTAATTTGATTAAAAACTTCATAAATTTCTAAAGGTAAACTGTCCTCTTTTAAACAGCAATTGAATGACTAAATAAGACTAAGCTGAATGGAAAATTTAATTTAATTCTTCTCTAATACTATATCAATTGTCTTTAAGAAAGTAAATTCCTTCTGTATTAAATAAATATTGGCAGCACTGAATACCTATTTTATAGTAGATTTCACAATTTAAAAATAATAATAATAGTGAGATATCAATTACCATTGTAATTCAGTTAATACTTGGCGGCAAGGCCGTAGCCAGGGGGGGGGNTTGAATGACTAAATAAGACTAAGCTGAATGGAAAATTTAATTTAATTCTTCTCTAATACTATATCAATTGTCTTTAAGAAAGTAAATTCCTTCTGTATTAAATAAATATTGGCAGCACTGAATACCTATTTTATAGTAGATTTCACAATTTAAAAATAATAATAATAGTGAGATATCAATTACCATTGTAATTCAGTTAATACTTGGCGGCAAGGCCGAAGCCAGGGGGGGGGTTTGGGGGTTCAAACCCCCCGCGAAATTTTATGAAAAAGATATATATATAGCTTTATTTATGGTTCAAACGATATAAAAATTAAAATACAAATACAAATTAGGCGGCTGTGTTATTATAAAAAGCACTTCAAAGAGCTTCTAGAGGTGTTAAATATTTAGAAATTTTCCTAGCGTTCGGCATTTTGGGGGTTATTTTACCATAAAAAAACCTCACAGAGCTTCAAAAAGTGTTTAATATTTAGAAAATGTCCTACCCTTCGGCAGCTACGGGGTGATTTTATCATAAAAAACACTTCAGAGAGCTTCTAGAACCGTTTGTCATTTATAATGTTTTTTTTATCTTCCAGCAATTGGGGGATGTGCTCACCAAACCCCCCCTGAAATTATTGGCTGGCTACGGCCTTGCTTGTTGGTGTTCTCTCTTGATCTTTGTTTTTGATTCGTATGTTGTTATCCATGTGTTTTATAAACACTCGTTAAATGTTCTAGCTAACTGTTGTTTTCCTATATTCTAAATACATTAATGCGGGTGCATATCCTCTAGTCTAGACTACTTTCATCACCCCCAAACCTTAGATTAATCCACGGGTCGAACGTAATATATTATATAATTTAGGACCAAGTAAAATAATATTAAGAAACGTGGCAACACCTCTTTATGGCTGCTCTGCGGGTGCATGCGCATATATAGTGTCCCTCCATTTGTTGGCTACTATTGCTTTGCTGATAAAGACTTTTTCGATGATGACACAGCTATAGAAGTAAGCTTGGTTATACCGAAATCGTGAGCTTGCGATGAAGTAAGAAAACTAACCCACTTATTACAAGATTACACTCATTTTTAACCCCAAAGAGTATATATTATTGCGCGAACCATAAAAGTTATTTGCTGATCACGTGACCGAGCTCCATTATGGTGTCATTTGTGACGCAACAGCTGGTGGGAATGGGCCCTGGATTGCGCATTACGGCAATTTCAAGTTGTTTACTTCGAGAGCATCCAGTTCTACCTCCTCCTTCCCTACCCCTTCTCGTCTACACTTTCCTCTACGAGAGAGAGAGAATAAAGAAAGAAAAGTTAATACCATTTTCATTAGTTTCGAGCTCTGAATTGAGACATAAAATCTCTTGTGATGGGTAAGAAAAAAAAAAGTGTGTGGGCTTCCTTAAGAACAATCTTGTTTGTTTTTTTGTAATTATAAAAATTTAATGATGTTTACTTAAGCGGGTGATTTTGGTTGAGAATTAATTTTGTTACTCTGAAATTTGATTCTGAGGATAATCATGTTTGAGAAAAAGGGATCCAAAACGCTAAAACGATTTAATGTTTGATGCGTGTGATTAATCGCGCGAGGGTGGGGTTGGGTGCTTTTTATGTGAGATATTTTTGGATTGGGCACCATCATTTCGTCCAGAATACATTGTAACAAGGTGGATTGGGCGTCGTCGATTCAACTATAAGGAATTGTAAACAGGTGGATTGTATACCGACATTTCAAACAGAATAAATTGTAATAAGGTTGATTAGGTGTCATCGATTCGACCGGAAGGAATTATAAACAAGTGGATTGTGTACCGTTGATTCGACCAGAAGAAATAGTAAACATTACGCGGATTGGGTACAGTCAATTCGATTAGAAGGAATTGTGGATACGTGGGTTGGATACCGTCGGAATTACCAGAAGAAACTGTAATCAGGTTGATTGGATACCGTCGATTTGACTGGAAGGATTTGTAAACAGGTGAATTGGGTACTGTCGATTTGACCAGAAGAAATTGTAAACATGACGTGGATTAGGCACTTTATATTATAATGTAAAAGACTATTGTCCATCATAAGCCATCCAGATGAACGTAAGATAGTCCGTAAAGTAAGCCCGAGGTGAAATTAGTTATTAGTGAGAGCGTGACCATGGTTAGGTTAGGTTTGGATAGGTTAATGTAGACTAGATAAGTCTCAATCTATCTTAGGGGGAAATCTTACTGTACGGTAACAGAACCAAATCAATCTCGGGAGAGGGAAATCTCGGTGCAAAGTTGCAGTGCCCGGTCCACCTTGGGAAGAGGGAGTGGGTTAGCTGTTAGCGGTAGTCTTGGGTCATTAGTGATGGCTAGGCCACCTAAGCCCGATTGATCAAATTTCTTTTTTCCATATAAATATTTCCTTTTATTTGCAAGGATGTTACCTATTAGCCCGTAATGGTGGTCACGAGGACTAAATATCATACCGGTATATTTCCTTTAATATACCTTCTCTCCCCCATAAGAGTAATTAAATATGGATAGCTTAGTGGGTTACCAAGACACGAAGGAAAATAAACTTTACAAAGGTTTAGTTCATACAGTAGATCGGTGTCTTGTTAGAATATGTTTTCCTAATATATTGATATTGAAAATTCTCCTTTTCCCCCTTTGCCCCCTGCAGTTTCTGATAGATGAGCAACTGAATTATTTCTATGAACACACAATAAATGTGTTAGAAACTGATATTATAAATATTTATGATATATTAAACTTTATTTAACTAGTGTTTTGAAAAATTAACTTAAACGTAATGTAAAGTAGTGAAATTAAACGGGCTCAACCTCCATTACAGTTAAGCCAATTTGGCAGGACCTGAAAATGTGGCCATGTAGTCTGAGCCGTAAGGGTGCCCTTCTTCTAAATAATCTACCTTATCAATAAACCTTGGACTAAGACTTAAATAACATACGTAGATTAAACTTAATAATTTATACAGTAAAAGCTAAAAGTAGATGTAAATTATTTGAGATGATAGCAACAAATTTTTCACATGTAACTTTTACTGAAATCAGCAAGTTTTTTGTTTTTTCACCGAGTTTATTTCCCGTACGGGTTATTCAAATAACTACACAAATGGTGTTGGAATTAAGAAAGTAAAAATTAGAGGAAACGTATCCTCACTGGCGTAATGAAAGAATACAAAGCCATTCTATAGAAAAATATCTTTAATACATCTGGTCTGGATTCAAACTCCGACTACTCCATCACCATAAAACCTAGACCAATAAGAATTGACTTCTTAGCACCCGTGTCTGCTGGTGTATTGGATGTAGTTATTGTTATGTAAGTAATTTTTGATACTTTAAAGTACGTTGTTAGTGTAATATCCTGCTTGCATTGTATTGGCTTTACTCTAAAATGACTAAACATGCGTCATAGTTTTGTTTATTATATTATCATTAATTCATTTATTCCATTATATTTAAATAATGTAGTTATCTCAATTACTGTTATTGGCTACTGCGTACAGCACTTTGACACAACTATAGTGTAGTTCTGGTTAGAAGGAACCTATCCGACAGTTTCAAAATTTACTAAAACTACTTTCATCTATTGATACGTCAATTAATATGATATTCATTCAGGTATCCCTTTTGGTTTAGGCTTGTGTCATTATTTATAAAAATAACACTTATAAATGTTGTCAGCAAAAATAATATTTTTCCAAAGTTTCTTCCTACCAGAATCCTACTTTATGACACATTCTATATGTTCTGAACTAAAAGTAGCTTTCCCGAGCAAAGCAACACTAGTCTAGAGTTTGAGATGAATCAATTACGAGTTTCATTTGATTTGAAAAGGATCATTGATTTAATGTTTTGATCGGTTATTGATATTACTTGCTTAAACAAACAGGGTCACCACACGCGTGGTGCATTATTTGGAATGTACATTAATTTATCGGTGTAGTACAATACGAGTCCTTATTTTGATTTTATTTCTCTGTTTCTTTGTTTGACACTTTTCCTTTATCATGCTTTCTTATACCTTCCCTATATTAATTTTTCACACCTTTGCATTTCCTCACTTTCAATTAATGCTTTCCTTTAAATGGCTATTTACCATTCCTTCACTTTCTTTCTTATCTTACTTCTTCGCTTTAAAACTTTATATTTTCACTTTCTCTCTCTCTATTTATCTATCCTTAATTTTATAATATTATTTATTTCTCACTATCTTGTTTTCTTCCTTTCATAATGGTCTACGCCATCTTAAAGTACTCAATATCCACCCATCTCAATCATTCAATAGATCTTCCCTTATTCTTCATGCTAGTATTTTGGTGTATATGCATTAATACCTTCAACTCATTAAGATACTAGGATTATAGAGCTTTTTTTCTAAACATACGTAAACAAATTATTTTATTGTAAAACTGTGTATATATTCCCCTGATTAAAACAGCATCTGGTTGGACTCTTATTGCAACTGTCACCGTTGACGAGTTGGTTTGAGTTTTGAACTCCAGTAGGATTCTTAAGTGGTGGCTTATCTCCTTTCCACGCAAATTGAGTTGAATTTCCTCTAGGCTACTCTACTCGTCCTTACACCTTATAAAGTATTTTAAGGTCCAAATAAAGAAATATAAATCTACTTTAATTTCGCGAGTCAACCATTCTCCTAAAATATTGTGGATGTCTGTGGTCCTGTGGTAAAACCCTCGCCTCAGGACCTGATGTTTGGGAGCTCAAACCCATCTGGAGTCAACGGATTTTTCTTGGTTGATAACAATCTATAACACAACCTCCTTCGGAGGGGAAATAAATGTGTCAGTCCTATGCCGATTGTGGCATGCAAAATAGCCTTGGCAGGTATGTGACTAATATATTCCTTCTCGCTTATAGAATTTATTGTATGCTGATATAATAAGTCGGTTTAGGAAATGCACGTTAAATAACTTAAATAAATAAAATAATTCCTAATATATCTTGCAGAAAACAATTTGGGAGGAATGGAAACTATGAAAGTTCATACTAATTTATGAATGGTCCTCAGATCTTTGAATTTTGCTCCAGTAAAGAGATTGGTTGACCTATTTGGAGTTTCATTTTAGCATGGCTGATTTTCTCATGTTAAGCATCTTTAAAATAAATGGTAGGCCATATTTTTACATCCTTTCTTATATTATTTTTTGGGACAGAAATTATTAAATATTTTAAAATTTCTAAATGGTTTTATCTTTAAAAAAAAGTTTAGAGTGTTATTAATCATGTAAAATATTTCTAAAAAAATGGATTGAATAATTTTTGAAATATTTTGAATGTTCGAATATCAGTCATCACTAAATTACCTTTAATTCCAAAATTAGAACTATTATCACAATTTGGCTTAGATGTATGACTATGTAACATATAAATATCAAGTTCTTGGTGCGATAAACCATTTCGTTTCGGCTGTAGCCAAGGTATTTATAGGTTTTAAAGTCAGATGCACACTGCACATACTATTTCAAATTCATCTTGATATAAGATAAATCGCACGGTGCACCACACAGGCTTTCTAGCTCCTTTATCTTAATCACAACATACTTATCAGATATGAGAAACCAAATAATATAAGTAGTTATAGAAGCATAAAAGAAAATAATAACATCGCATTTCACCAAAAATCATACATGAAATAATATACACCGTTACAAACCTAAGTATTTTTTCTCTGACTTTTTAACTCCTCATGTTTCAAAGTGCAATTTGAAAAATATATTAGCCTATAACTCAGAAAATATTGATTTTATAAGATATTAAGTTATTTCAAATAAATTTGTTTAATTCTAAGAGTACTACAGATATGCAATCATAAGTGTTTTTTTAATCTCAAATAGTTGTATAGATATTATCAAAATTGGAAATTTTAGATGATGTTATAGTCATTTCCAGATTAAAAGGAGATACACTATTGGCTTATAATGTTAAGTAGTGCCTAGAAACAAATTCAAATTAAAATTTGTTAAGGCTAATTTTGGAAATTGATATTTTTCTCTCTCCATTTTGGTAAACTATTCTTAGTTTTAGAGTTGGATAGAAAATTAAAAAAAAAAAAATCCTTCGAGGGTTTTTATGAATAACTCTAGTTACCAAGCTCTATCCTGATTGGTAATTTGGTTTGGACTATCGTCACATTGACAGACAAACAGTATTGCAAAAAAAAACATTTTCGTGTTCATGGGATCATCGTGATACATCTACATCCATCAGAATCTCAAATTCAATTTTGTTGGTGATCACAATACTTTCTCTTTTCAAAGAGTCAAGATAAAATAAAAAAATCCTGTAACAATAACAAAAAAAAGACTCAACTTTTCGATGTCGATATTATAAGATGTCTGTCTATATACCTCATCAAGTTGATGCCTTATATTAAATGAAGTTAAGACGTTGCTGCTATTCTCCTGATTATTGGGATAGCTTTCAATCTCTCAACCTCCCCGCCTCACCCTACCTCAGGGAGTCATCAATTGGTTGCTGTCAAGCAACAATCGTCAAAGCGACGTGGTATTAGAACTAAGACTGTAGCTTTTAAAATGTTGGGCGCGCAGGTGCTGGTAAAGGAATGTAGGTTAAAAACGTATGTAAAATATATTTACACTACTATTTGCCTGAAAATTAATGTTTAATTTGTAGAACAACTGTTTATTTACATTTTTTATTTAGCATCGCATCTTACTACCCACTCGGTTTATACGCTTAGGAAATAATTACGCTAATGAATTAGAAATTGGGAAGGTTAAATTAGAGGAAGTGAACCAACATTTGCATGGAGGTAGAGTGGAAAAATATTAAGGAAAAACCACCCCCAGTTCACCCGACCAAGATTCGAACCTAGATCCCCCGTCCTTGGCAGTCTAGCTAAACACGAAACTAGATCGTTAGCTAACTATGCCACAGAGGTGGGTAACAGTTTCTTAGGACTATTTATTTATTAGCACCTTTATAGGAATTGGTTCTTCCATGCAATGGTTTAGTTATTTTTGAGGTATAAACCTTGCTTTCTAGTAAAACACTTTTGGAGATAAAGAAAGTTTTGCGCACGCACATTGGAAAAGCAAACAATCAAAAAAGAGTTAAAGGAAGAATGGGCACTTTATACTACGTGCTGTCAGTATCAATTATATTGTATGTAAATACAATTTGTGTGAACGGCTAGTAATAAAATCAAGATTTTCTGGATAGATTATGTTGAATTTTATTTGGTGACGGGCCTACATATTTTAAAATTTATGTCTGTGGTGGAAATAATAATTTACAAGCCAATGTATGAAAAACACTGGGCTAGGCCTTGGAATATTGACAGTTAAAATACACCTAAATATGAAATCCTTTCCACAGCTACTATGTCGGTGGCTTCTTTCTAGCCTATAGCAGAATTTGAAACCAATTATTGTCTATGATACCATCGCAACCCTTTGATAACTCACCAACGTTCAAATCCTTCTTTTTAAATTATTGTTTCCCAAAGTCTTACTACCTGTCTAGGCCGACTGCATTTAATTACATTGTTATGGTAGGTATAATTTAGGGGAAATGCACTCTTATTTGAGTAGAGGGCTAGGAGGAAACCATTTTGGTTAAACCATCCCTCTTTGACTCGGAAGAAATTCGAATCGTTAACTTCCCTGTCACCGACAAATTAAACGAAATGGGAATGACGTTTCACCAACGCGCTCATTGATTCTTGTTTTAATTATTAAAACTTGCTTACATTATTTTTATACAAATGTGGCGAGGATGTCTAAAAAATTAATGAATGATTCTGGCAGGTACTTTGGAAGTTATTGTGTTGGGGGAAGGGGTGGATGTAGGATTCATAAGAAAAAGGCCAGGATTTTTATAGTAAACTGTGTCGGCGAGAAACTATCTGAGTTGGATAAACCAAAAATTAACCTAAGAGAAAACATTACATATTTTACCGTTTGCATTTATATTTGAAATTTTCGCCTTCCTATAAGCACTATTAGCATTTAAATATTAAGATCCAAGTCTATAAACTTAACAATCATTACAACCCCACCCGAAGCACACCATGAACCCAAAGAGGGTCACGGACCCTATATTGAAAACCGATGTGCCAAGTCATTATCTGCACAAATCCACGACTAACTTGTATAAGAACAATTATATATATATATATATATATATAAGTATTTCTTAATGACGGTAAACAACCTCTTTTCCTCACGAAAACTAAACTTTATTTCGCTTAAAAGCACACATGATCTAATGTAAAGGCTATAATCAAACCATATAACATGTATTTGTGTTGCGCGTCTTAATAACCTTTCAGGCTATCTACATAGTCATACTAATGGGTTACAAATGAGAAAAGTAGGGTTTAAAGGACTTGAACCCACATTTTCATGGAGAGAATGGGTAGATAATCATTTATAGAAAAAAAAAACTTAGTCAACCATCTGAGATCCGATCCCGACACCCTTCGCTCCCCAACCATGGTTATCAACAAACCAGACGAGGCTAACACCTTGGTCCGCATTTACAAAAGAGTGTTTGATGGCTTCAAAACTAAACCATTCCATTATTTTATCAATCATATTTTAAAGTATCCCTTGTTTCACTGTCTTTCCTGATTTAAACTCGACATATCCAGACTCAACTTAGATTCCAGGCCGTGAACACTAAGGGGCAATTTTTGTGCGGGTTGTCATTCCTCCCCGCTGTAAGATACGGGGGTATTTTCTTTTGATCACCTTTCTCATTTCATCTTTTTGGAATATATTGTTAATAAAACTCAATTACATGGTCTTAGCTAGTTTTTCTGATGGTGCTATACAGAGTAATTTAAATACTCTGTACAAACTTTATTGGGAGATAAGGAACACTAAAACAAACCTTTTCCGTTAGTGAATGTAAGTCTGCATACGTCACCCTTATATTCTTGAGGGTGCCACCAGGTGCTGCGCCAAATTACTGTTTTTTAAAGTCGTCATTTATAGCACGGACTTCGTATGTGTAACATGGATCAGTTCACGGATTCTGATATGGCTGGCATGCATGCATTACATTTGGTGGTCGATCCCTTGAACAACTGTTGTAAAAGTTCTATAATATGTTGGTAACACTTTTGGCCCTTCATTTATGTACAAACAGCACCCTATAGCAGCACCCTCTATCCTTTCATTGTCGGAATGGCTTTGTTTCATTGATCCCTATCTTTCCTCGAAGTGCGTACATTGAGTTTCAAATCACCTGTATATGTCTAAAACAAGTACACAAACATTTTTCTAGCTGAACTGAATGGTACCACTAATATTTTGTTGGTTTACATTAATACTCCTTCCAGGAGAATAAAATGTAGTACTACGTGTCCCTAAAAAATATTACGAGGCTGTCAATTATTATAACACACACTGAACTACTAGTGTTGTGGATGAATTTTGAACCAGATGGTTAGATTTCATTTAGTCTATATTATACTCTTATTTGCTAGTCAATACTTGTGCTGAACTGCACCTATGGGCACGTTAATTAAACTTCAATATCACTTATTATGATTTGACACTGACGCGAAGGTCGTGGCTTCAATCCATGCCAAGGGGTAATA
The DNA here is from genome assembly GCA_902141385.1 of Timema californicum. Classification (NCBI taxonomy): domain Eukaryota; kingdom Metazoa; phylum Arthropoda; class Insecta; order Phasmatodea; family Timematidae; genus Timema; species Timema californicum. The sequence goes on from CABFOW010000172.1 coordinate 227,861, forward strand.
ATATGGGTGCTTTTTCTTAAACACTCCACTCCACGCCAATGCAAATATATTTACTTTATTAATTTGTGTAATTAAATGTTGAAATCTATGATAGATTGTAGAAACCCTTGCAAAAAAAATAAATTGTAATGGAGCTTAAAATAAATACAAGAAAATTATAATAAGATTTGTTTGAATTGGCGCTTAGTTGTTTTTTGCTACATGACCTACAATTGTTCACAGTACGGGGTTTCGCACCGATAGATCTTCGGCACTCCTCCTCACCCCCCACAACATTTTGGAAAGATTGATGGATGCTGTGTGTATCCGGCACGTGACTCCGACCAATGATCCGTGAGAGAAAACTGCCCGTCAGGGGAATATACCCATCCCTTCTCCCATTCGACTTTCAACCTACCACTTTACTGTCCAAACACTTACTTTACTGTCCTACCGCTTGGCTTTATCCCTACTCAGTCGTGGACCGGTGAAGAGGTCTGTAGGTGGCTTGGGTGGTTCTACGCTCTTTATTAGACTTTTTATAAATCTTTTGTTGCATTTAATGTAGTTAAAGCTATATTTTCTTCTATTCAACGATCATTTTTATCAAACAGGGCCATCTACACATGATTATATTAATAGAGTTGGGGGATGGGGTAGGTATAATTTAGAGGAAACTTACCCAGATTTATGGGGGGGAAAAGAGTAGAAACCATTGGAGAAGGACCACCCTCAACATACACAGTCGGGGTTTGAACACAGACCTCTCCCATGAAAAGGAAACATGATAGGATAAGCTTGACGTTTGGGTTATTTACGATTACAAGGTTTGCCTTCAAAACTTAAAAATACTTTATCATGAATTTAATGAACCAATAGTCTCAATCCGTTTGTATGGAGATAGTTTATTCCACAGTGTGTGTTTTTCTTTCAGTGTTGATGAATAGACCCTTCCATAGTGCTCCCTGAGACTAGATAATATAGGCTATAGGATCAATATTAGTATAAGCTATGTGTTTTTGATTCATATTTTTTAACACTGTGATTATTAATTTTTAAATCTCTAACGGAGAGGGAACCAGATTATTTAGAGAAAATTCTTTGGTATTAGCGTGGAAAAGAGATGGAAAAAACATAAAAAAATACTATGGTGTATGCTACCAACAGTACCTAGCCAATTATTAAACCTGAACCTTCCCGACATCACAAATCAAGTATATCTTTAGACTGAATTGGTCCTTGTGACCACCATGGCGGTTGCACTTAGATTATTAAAATACAAAATATACCCTACAAAGTATGATCTTAAATGTAAATTCCCAGCCCTAAACTTCTCAAGACTACAACAAGGAATGTAAATATTTATACAGAAGGATGAACATACCGTGCCGATATTTTAAAGTGGGCTCGTGGTGGTACGCGGTAGCGGCAGTGATGTGGTCACGAGTCAAACTTGTGTTAGGTCTGGTTTTAGTTGGATAACTCATTCACTCGTCTCTCAGCAATGAAATCCGCACTAATGGTCTA